>VZTO01027010.1:62716-132416 GCA_013400615.1 Syrrhaptes paradoxus
CCTTGACTGTCCTGGGAGCAACTATAAACATCAGTAGGTTATCAACCTTGTCCTCAGCACAAATCCAAAACACAGACTCTTGCTAGCTGCTATGAAGAAAGTTAACTCTTTCCCAGCCCAAACCGGGACATCCCTCTTGAAGGAGGTGGGACACCTGTGAAAATCTGCAGGTATTGTGCAGTGACTCTCAGAGCATCTCTGCTTGAAACGAGATTGCAGCCCTCTCTCACCATTGTGGTGCATTAAGGTTGTTGAAACACTCCTTGAAAATAATGGACTCAAGCCTGTGAAGGCCCTGAGTGACCTCTAAGAGGCTGAGAGTGCTCCTGGACTTCAGTGGGAGCTGGGAGCCAAACCAGGCTCCTCCAGAAAGCAGGAAAATAGGAGACATTGAGCAGCAGGATCCTGCCTGTGAGTTGGAAGCTGAACAATAACTCTGTTCTCAGATAAAATTCTCATAGAAGCTGCCAGGCATCCGTCGATTGGGAAAATATAAGGGCTCATTTGATACCAATAACAGTGTTATCTGCTATTATCTACTAAGGGTTAGAAAATTGTATTTTAAAGGTTATTTACTGGAAACACCAGAGACATTTAGCTCTCCAGTCATAGTCAGTAAAAATCTTGCCAAAGGAAATACGTCCAAGCTTTTCCAAATAATAAACAAAGATTCTTTAGTTGTGTGCCTTTAAAGTTTCCTCTCAGCTTGAGGGTAGTACGTAATAGATGGAAACAATAAAAAAGATACTGAGAAAGTGGTGTTCCGTGAGCCAATTTGCTGGAGACCATGGGACTTTGATGGTTTGAAAAATAATAAGATCACAGTGGAAGCTTGTAAATATTAGGTGTAACTTCTAAAATCCCTTTTAACGAGTCAAAAGGACGACTAAATCATTCTGAGAACCTGGAATAAAAATATAAGCAATTATGTCTTTACTAAGTTGGAGAAGAACCAGTCTGACCTGAAAGTTAAAAGCACCATAAGAAGGTGGAATAGCCACGTTTCTGCAGTCACTTACACCAAAACGGTTTCATTTTTAAAAATGAAATTTTTAGACAAATTTGCAGTGAAAATCAAGAACATTATCCATTTGGAAAAGACAAAATATTTCTCTGGTTAGTTGTAAAACCAGGTTACTGTGAGCATTTCAGTAAAGAGACTTCTGCAAGCACATGCAGAACTGCATGGACTGGAAAGGCCATTTTCAGAATGACTTGCCCCACTCTTACCAGTTCATGACCTGTAAATGGAAAAGTCAAAAATTGTTTTGATGTGGAGTCACAACAGCAGTGTCTCTTTTCCTCTGTGTTGTGATACTGGGTGAAACTGTCTCATACTGAGCATCACTCAGTACCAGTGGCACTGAGGAAACAGTGCCAAGAGGGAAGAAGACTGAAAGACAGCATCTCACTCAAGGAATGATTTCCTTCCCTTGGAGGCTCCATGCACAGCATGGGAGTCCTGCATTTGACACCTTCCTCCACTTCCCATGCAGTAAGGGTGGCATTCTGCTCACTTCTGAAGCACGGTGTCTTTCTTCTGCCTGAGCCAGACACAGCAGTCCCCGAGTCATGGGCAGAACTCGTGTCTTCTGCCTCATTGCCCTATGCCCAAAGGACATGGTTCCAAATGAAGGTCTTAGCACCTGGATGTCCTCCTCCTGGCATGTGAGCTGACATGTCCTTCACTATGTCGGAGAACAAGGCACTGCCTGGTATGTTAGAAAAACAGATCTACAGAAGGTTGTGCAGCACAGGAGGATAATCAGGAGGAAGAACTGAGGAATAGTTGCTTGATTCTTCTGCGGTTTACAGAGCCTAGGGTATAGCTCAGCTTGTCTGGATAAGAGAAGAAAAGCACAGGCTACACATTAACTATTTTACATACTGGGAATAACCACAATTAAATAAAAAGATTTTTTTTTAGTCTGAGCAAGGTAACATGACAGGATCTGGATGTAGAGGTGACTTACTCAGAAGCCCCATCAGACCAAACAATTTAAACTTCAGATATACCATGAGATTAGTCTCAAAATATTTCTGGCTACGAAGATGGAAAAGCAAAAGAGACATGGCAAAAAGCTACTATAAACAGTTTGATATCCAAGTTAACAGAAAGTGCCTGCTAGCTTTATTCCCAAACACAACTGAAACCCAGATCAGAGCTGGGATTTAGGGGGTTCTGCACTGCTCTTCTGTCCCCAGCACAGTCCTCTGGACCCAGGCCCATATTCATAGTCCTGGGCTCAGAGATGGAAGGAGGCAGAGCCTAAATAGTGTTCAGTGACTTGAGAGCCTTTTTCCTTCTGCAAACTAAAACAGAAACAACCTGACCTCAGATTTGTCTCTCAGGCTGAGAAACCCACAAAAGCAAAGAAAGCAACTCACATGGAAACTGGGACCGTATTCCAGCCCCAATAGCTCCGTTGGATGCTTTTCCTTTTACGAGTACAAAGGTCAGGAAATCAGCCTGGATTCCAGCTGCTGCTCAGAATGTCCATGCTCCTGTGGCTTCAGCTCAGACAATTAATGCTGCTTAAATGTCCCTGTCTGAGGGTGGAATTGGTTTCTTGTCTGGGTTAGAAATCGGACATGAGCTGTCAGCTCCATCAAAGCCATTCTTCTCTCCATTGCCCTTATGTGCAGTGCCTATAGAATTATCAATCAACTGCTAACAGAAAAATAGTCATGCAGGCTGCTCCATGCATGGTACTCCTCTTGCACACCCCATCACACCCACCTTTTGTTTAAACATTTGTAGGCTGAAACATCCTGTTGAGCCCTGTTCTGTGGGAGAACATATTTGTGAGACAAAGCAATGCTGTGGTCTACCAGGAGGTCTATGACTCTCTCAGTGAATTATTCACTACTTTGCTGTGGTCTACATGCCAGGTCACCCGTGTTCACAGCAGAGAACGAAGCATTATTCATTATCAAACCTTTGGTTTTCTCTTCTAGGAGGTTCTTTCCCCCACCCCCATTGCCCTTTCAGGTTTTAACAAGACATTGCATTCTTTCAGACTTCCCCTGGGCAGCAGTTTGTTGCACTTGCAGAAGTACGACAATAATAGGTAGAAAGCCAGAGCAGTTGTAAATTGTAGCAGTTAATGTCAAATTGATGGGGCAGTGATCAAATGAAGTTCATAACCACAGAACGCAACCTGGGGGTGGAATGCTGTTTCAAAGATTTCTAATGACAGGGTTATAAAATCATAAAATAGGAGGCTTTTTCCACTGTGAAAGTTTGAAAGAATTTATTTGGCTGACCAAAGGTATTAGCCGTGCTAGGGTCAGACTTTTATAAGACATTTAATGCAATTGCTAATCAATGAGGGGACTGACCGGTCCGTTTTGAAAAGGCACTGAGGGAACAACACCTGCATTGTGTTTCTATTCTTGGATACCCCAAGTGCACCTTTAATGATCTCTAGGTCCTTTAATATGGAGCTGTTTAATTAGAAGCTGCTGATATAAAAGGAGACCAATGCTTGACTAAAAAGAGCAGTTTTGGGGATTTCAGATGTGCCTTTTAACCACCAGCATTCAAGAAACCAAAGCAGTGGGCAATGTCACACTGTTAGCACAAGGGAAAAAGTTTATAGCTCATCAAAGCTGGACAGTACACAGCTGTGTCCCAGCTGGGCTCTCCAGCCACTGTGCTAGAAATGTCTCAGAGAGGATAAAAGAGGCTAGATCCATGAAAATGTCATAAGATAAATAGGCACGGAAAATATTGAAGACATCCCACTGCAATTTACATATGGAAGTAAGGAGTGAACAGTGCAAATGAGGCTTACGCTTTTATAAATGGATCCTTCTGTATTTTCAGATGTTTTTGTTTGTTTGTTTATTTTTGTGGTTTCTGCTTCAGTTTTTGAGAACAATCTGGCATGTGATATATCGTGCTCTCTTTAGTCATTTGTGCTTATCTAAGTTAAGAAAGAGCAAAGCCAGAAAAAATGCTCAACTTGGAACTGGCCTTTTTTCCCCTCATGGAAGAACATGGAAAAGGAGAGAAATCCACTTGTAAAAGCTACAACGTGACAGGGTTTTGGTTAGAGAGGGGTTAACATCCTCAGATTGACACAAAACCTCTAAGCTAGACAAACCTTGGCTTCCCTACCACAGATGCCAGCCTTCATCATTCAGATATGTCACCCGAGTCCCTGTAAGTTCACATCTCACAGGAACGTGGCTGATCTCTTTGCAGAGTCACTGTGTTTGCAAAAGATGCAGGCTCAAAGCAATTTCTGGCATCGTTCATTACAATCAGCTGTCCAATTACTGACACGATGGATGGAGAACTATGCCAAACAGCAATTTTTTTTTTCACTTCCAGTCTTCCTGCTCCTGTCCTACTTCCTTCTCAGAGGCTCTTCACTGCAGGGCTTCTGGAGCTGGAAAACATCTAGAAGCTGGTCAGGTGCTGTTTCACCCTGCAGCCCTCTGATCACCTTTCCTGCTCCCAAAGGCTTTAGAACATAAAATTTCATCTTTTGCAGTTTGTGGCCCTTTGAACTGGATGACAATCATCTCACAAAATACACCCTTCAGAAATGTACCTTCCAGTGTTGAGATTCAGGTCTTTAAAGGTTTTCACTTCTTTAAAAAAGCCATTTGGGCAACTTCAGATGCTGCAGACATACCCTTGTGGGCTTTGCATTGCTTAGGCAGCACCCACGATAGCTCATCAGCTCCACAAGGCTCTTTGGCAAATTCCACCAGGTGCTTTTTGTTTTAAGTTAGGTCTTCATATAAGGGAAGAAAAACTACAACCCTACTTTTCTCCATTAGTATATAGTATTAGACATCTGGCTCTTGTGTTGAGAGCATAATACAGATGTTCTGTTCTACTGGACTGATACATTGCTAACAATCATTTACATTGCCTATTAAGAAGTAGATCATCATGAGTCAGCAAATAACCCAGGGCCAGGTGACATCACCTGTATGGCAGTGAACTACGTGCCATCACTTGGAACAATATAATCAGTGCTAAAGTAGTTGTAGGTCAGCTGGTCAATCTGGTATCACTCAATTTGGCACTGTGGATGCCCTGTGGAAACGGTCTTGGGAGAACCAGCAGTTTGAGAGACACAGAGATATGTGACCTGGTTGTGATGTTTGGGAATAGAAGGCAGCTGGTTCCTTCAGTGCAAAACCTGGAGAATATTCTCCTTCTGGTAAGTAATTTATACTTTAGTAAAGAATGCTTGAGACCTACAGCATCAGTGACAACAGCCTGTTGCATCTTTCCGTAGCATCTGCTACTGCATCCATCAGCTGGTGATGTTTTCACAAAAGTGACCTGTGAAATAGATTAAAATCTTGATGTAAGGAGTAACATTGTTCTTGTAATTAATATTCCATTGTTAATATTGCATTGAGATGAACAAGTGCAGATCATGTATCAAAGCTGCTTTTTTTTTTGCTGTGTTTGCAACATCAGAGAATTTACAGTGGCCTCCTGACATTTTCCTCTACTGATAATTGTGCTAATGATTTTCATATGCTCAAAATGAAAGCTTAGATTTCTGGAGCAGGAATATGTGGTTGATTTAGAAAAGAGAACAATTATGTTGAAACATACTGTATTGGGTCTGGCTGAGATGGAGTTAATTGTCCCTGTAGCAGCCCTCATAGTGCTGTACTTGCTATTGGGAGCTAGAAAGCTGCTGCTAACACAGCGGTGTTTTGGGTACTGCTGAGCAGTGCTCGCACAGCACCAAGGCTGTCTCTCCAACATTCCCCCCCACTCTTGCCCAGTAGGCTGGGAGTGGGGAAGATCTTGGGAGGGGACCTAGGCAGGACAGCTGTCCCAAACTGACCAAAGGGATAATCCATACCATATGATGTCTCCTTAGCAATAAAAGCCAACAGAAAGGAGGAGGAGGGGGGCGTTCATTATTACCGTGTTTGTCTTCAGGAGCAAATGCTATGTGTACTGAAGCCCTGCTTCCTGGGAAGTGTCTGGACATTGCCTGCTGATGGGAAGTAGAGAATAAATCTTTTGTTTTCCTTTGCTTCCACACGTGGACATTGCTTTTGCTTTTATTAAGCTGTCTTTATCTTGACACATGAATTTTTTTCCATCTTATATTCTCCCCTCTCTACCTCACCCCCATCCAGCTGAGGAGGAGAGTGATAGAATGGCTTGGTGGGCTCCTGGTATCCAGCCAAGGTCAACCCACTGCATATATGAAGTGATAGTCCGGCATTACAAGTGACCCTGATAGAAATCCTAAGAAGCAAAGCAATTTCAAATAGAACATGCAACCCCTGGGTTATTGAGAAGTAAGATATTGGATATAGTAACTCCAATTTCTATATGTTTGTTTTTCAAACAAGGTCTTCCAATTAAAGTGTCTGGAGCTGGCCTGTTGTTTCCTAAATTCTGGGCTTTGTGAGTAACCTGGTAAGAATTTTATCAAGTCAGGCAATGGGCACAAACTGAAACACAGGGGGTTCTCTCTGAATATCAGAAAATACCTTTTCGCTGTGAGGGTGTCTGAGCACTGGCACAGGTTGCCCAGGAACGTTGTGGAGTCTCCATCCTTGGAGATATTCAAAAGCTGTCTGGACATGGTGCTGGGCAACTGGCTCTACACAGCCGTGCCTGAGCAGGGGATTGGGCCAGATGGCCTCCAGAGGTGCCTTCCGACCACAACCAGTCCATGATGCTGGGATTCTTTCTTTTCCTTCAGGTCAATTTTCAAGACCCTTACTACCACGATGGCCATGCCAAACTGCTAGCTGATGGAAGGTGCCCACTGATACTATTAGGATCTCTTGCTTTTCTTCTTAAAAAGTGCATGTGCCCAAGTTGCACTAAGCCAAGCTGTCCTGCCGTATGACCTTCCTTTTCTCTGCTTCTCCCTTTCAAGCCCTGTTTTTTTGCTTGCACCAACTTGTCACATTTTATTTTGAGATCCTAAAATATTCTGGGCAGGACCTATTTCTCAGATCGTGTTTGAACAGCAGGTAGAACTGGGCACCCCTAGTCTGACAAGCTACTGCCCGGGCACATTTTTGAAACCAAACATCTTCTTTAATTAAATGCAGATCTTCAACATTTTCTCTTTTCCCTTAAAAAAATAAAAAATTATTAAAAAATAATTAGCCCAGTCTATTTGTAAAGGCATGTGACTCAGCTGCACTAAATTAGGGTCAAGTTTGTGCCTCCATGCCTCTTAGCCATGTCACATCAGGAACCACAGGGACAAACACTGTTTTTTTTCAGGGCTTAGAGGCTATAGGAGCAGTCACGGAGTTTAGCATGAGTAATGAAAGTAAAGCTGTGTGAAAAAGTTCCCTCATATTATCACTTGGCAGTTCATTAAGATATTCCTTGTTTACCTGCTGCAGCCTGCACACCAGATTTAGCTCTCTGCAGGAATCTGAAGGCATTTAATGTGCAGAAGCTGTGAAATGCCACGGAAAACAAAGCACTTCTGCTTCATGCTTTTATGAAAAGTAAGGTACTTAAACAGTGACTGAAAGCCTGCTCATCCTTTCCAGATTTTTCCCCATAGCAGATACAAGTGTGGAAGCGAAAAGCAGAAGAACAGATCTGGTGATATTTACTTCCTGGCAGGCTGGGAAATGGTACATTTCCTATTCAGTTCTTTGGGTTTTCTGAAACACGTTATAATCGCCTTTGGCTTGCTAACCACTGCTGGAGCAGGCTGGAGTTCATTTGCATTCTTGTGCTGCTCAGTGACCCTCCAGTGATGTCAGGTAAGAACACTGATTTTTAATTAAAATCTCAATTTTCAAGTACAGCTCACAGTTAATGCACAGCGAGAAATTCTGACCAGCTACATTATTATGCTAAATAGTATGGGTTCAGCTGTCTTCTTAAACACTTTTGAAGCAAAAACTCCCAGCTTCAATCCTGAAAAATATGACTTCACACAACAGTGAATACGTGAAGGGCTGATCCGCTGCACGCACCAGGAATTCCCCGTTCGGAAGAAACATCAAATGTGTGAGAAGAGGAAAACATCCTGTGTTTAAAGATTTTAAAAGCCCGTGATGGCAGTGTGATACAGTACACAGAATATTGCTGGGTGGTATTCAGTGAACTGCTGCTTAAATTGCTCCATGTGATTTGTTTTTACTCATTCTGGATTTTTAGGTCTTTATAAGCCCATCACAATAGGCACCCATGAGACATTAGTGACTTTATCATTAGTTCAAGGTCCTCAGGATCTAGGAAAGCATTACCCACCCTGTTATATGGAGGGGCATGAGGTGTCAGGGCCCGGATCTCCACCTGGTATAACTGGTCCAAAGAAGCAGAGAAACCTCTCACAGAGCTACAAGAGTTTGCATCCGCACATCCAGGGAGTAAACAACTCATCTGAGTCTACACAGAAATCCTGTGGCCCAGCTGGGAGCCAAATTCACATGTCTGAATTGCAGGTTCAGCCCCTCACCTGCCCACAGTGCCTATAAATACTATTAAATATTTATTTTGTCCGTTCACAAGCCGTCACACTCTCAGTAGGGATGGTTGGCTGCTCACGTCAACTCCAGGTGGCTCTTCGGGATCAGACACAGTGAATGAGGACGTTTCTCACTCAACAACCATTCTTACTTTTTTTTTTTTGACTGTTCTGGTTGACTGGTCCCCCAGCCAAGTCTTTTCAACATTTTTAATGAATCAAAAAAAAAGCAGTTCTGGATTGCTTGCAACTTTTAATTCACCTTGAATCATTTGGTTTCACTTTGGGACTTTGTGAAAAAACCCAAGGGCCAGATTCACAAGAGAAATGAGGTAATCATGAGAAACTGGTATTAAAACTGTTCCTCCCTCCTGTGCCTGACATCCCAGTGCTGGACTTTCACATCATATGTGGGAAACCTTGGGTCCGATTCCCTCTTTGTCTGGTCCACAGCAGAAATTTTAGCCCCAGGCTGCCTCACTTGGAAAATATTGCAACTGCTAAGCTTCAGTGTGTGCTGAGGCAGGGGTCTCATGGCTCTTCTGTTATAGCTGGACTGCTTAACAATGAAAATTTAAATAATTATTGGATAAAGAGTACATCTCTCTAAGATGGTGATTGGGTCAGTTGATAGGGGAACATCGTATTTTTCATTGCTGCTTTAGTGAATATTTATTTCTGAATATGAGTGGAGGCACGTCAGCAAGAGAGAATAAATGAGCTACATCACCCACAACCCAGAACAACAGGAGCAGGGAAGCGGTTTCATTTCCAGCCTGATGTTTGTTCTACATACTGGGCAACACAGCCTCAGAGAGAGAGTGGGGAGAGGGTCCATTGGCTCCTCTCTGAAATCTGTACTCTAGGAATTCAAACCAGAATTTGCAAATAATTTTGTTGCATCAAAAACTACAATTTTGAGGCAGACTAACTATTCAGCAACAAAAGTCATCATCCACTTCTAGTTATACAATTGCTTTTAAGGCAGAAGGCTGACAGAGATCAGTAATGGCCACTGGAGCATAACACCCTGATCTGTCTCTGGCCCAGTGTTCAGTTAGACAAAAAAAATTGAGAAAACATCACCCAAACTTGCAAGATATGGGTGGCTGGGAAGGCAATTGTCAAATGTTGAAGGCTATATTTTCCATTTCTTCCCCCTCACCTGCCCTTTCCTGCTGCGGGACTCAGAAAAATGAGGTTTCTAGATCATAATCTGCAGAGAATTCCTTATAAACCCCTTGGATAGGTTTCAGTTTTTAACATTGTACTGAACCAACTGTTATTCTTCTGAACAAAGAAGCAAAAAAAAAAAAATTCAAAAGCTTTCAACTAGGTCATGCTAGTATTATCATGAGTGAGTGTGAGTGGTATCATTTCACACATACTGCATCTCTCAATTAAGGAAAATGCCAGACTTCTGTTAGCAAGACAGCTGGTGGTACTCAGTGACTAAATATAGTACTGTCATCACCTAGGAGCACAGCCAGGACGTTTTAATGGTTGGGACAACTGATATTTTGGTTTAGCCAAAACAATTTTTAATCACATGGTATTATTTTAAATAACCAGTGTAAGAAATCAGTGAATGAATGTATTTTAACTATATTTTACCAATTTTATTTATTAAGTCAGTTTTCAACTAATATGCAACTGATTTTTAAAGAAATTGCCCATATTGTGTACATTTGAGATAGAAAAAACAGCTAAGTAAATACAGCTGGCATTCAGCTGATTCTCTGATTGTGCATTAGATAGACTAAACTCCTTTAGACGGTCTTTTTATTGTATGTAGAGTCCCTCGATCGGTGGGAGTGACTATTAGGGATGACTCCACTGCTCAAGAGAGGTAAAGCCACAAGTAAATATATGTAGCTCCTCTTAAGTGAAGGCTGATCCAGTTCACCCTGTACTTGATGAAAATGCTTTTATTTACAGTTGCAGCTGGATTAGGTCCTAAATTCTGTCAGGTCCCAGAGACTCTTCATTCCTGAAGAAGTCTTCTAGGAAGAGGGGAAAAAGACTTATGGGTTCTCACTTCTCCATCAATGTCCCAGGCATTTTGCATTTTTGTGTTAGTACTTTTTGTATCTACTCCGGACCAAGCCAAAAAAAAGATACACAATTAGGTATCCCTAAGGATGAGTGGAAACAGCGTTCTACACATAATGCTGTTTTAACTTTCAGGTCCATGTGCCTGAGCCTGTCAGGTTTACCAACAAGGGCTGTGCACACGAGTAGCCAAGGCACAGAAATGAAGTGTCTGTTTCTTCCCCCTTTCCAAAAGAGATTGGGTTTAAGTCTGGTCTAGCTATGACTGAGTACGTATTTCAAAATGTTTATTAACAGTTTAATTGCTTTATTTCTGCTGCCAGTTCTAAACAATAGGGGCCCAGACACCAGCTTTGTTTGCACTTATGTTAATCTATGGCTGTGGATTACATGGACGCACATCCAGAGGTATCCTCTGGAGCCAGTGGCTTAGAGGATGAGTCGTTAGTCCTGCTATGTGCTGAATGTGAGCTGAAAAATGATAATGCTACAGAGCCTTCTCCAAATGAATGACCAGTGCAAAAACCTGTTTACCTTTGTGCTAACATTAGCAACAGGTTTTTTTCAACATCTTTTCTCTGTCATTACCTTCCTTAGCCAGAGCAATAAAGAGGGTTCTAACAATGAGCATGAGTCTAAATTTTTTTTTTTTTTTTTGGTTGTTAGAGAAATGGGATAGAAGCTAGAGAGAGAGAGAAAGGCTTTAATACATTGCAGAGCACTTGTAAGGGCAAGTTTTTTATCCACACAGTGAAGATAACGCGGGCAGCAGCAGTACAATTTTCCCTCTTGGTCTCTTGGCCAATTTTCCTTCCAGCCTCCCTGCATCCTTGGCCCTAGCAGGACTGTTTTGCCTCGGACCCGCACTTAAGTGAAGGTGAACTCCATCAGGGCCACCAGCAGGCATGCCCGAGCTGATCACTTGTTTCAGTCACTCCTTACTTCAAACATTAACTAAGAGTTGGTGCGTCTCTAGCTGCAGACCGCAGTAAACAGAGAGGTGTGTGTACGCTTTGTTCTGTCGCTGCCGCTCACCATATTGTTTGCATCCAGATGAGAGGGCTCAGCTGAACAGAGAATAAGGTCATATTTTCCTGAAGGCTACAAGAGCACTTTGCATTGTGCTTCTGCTGGTAGCTATCAGCACAGCTTCCCTTCCGCAAGCCCTGGGGGAAACCAAAACTGTATCAAGCTTTGTAAGGGAAACAACAAAGTTCTTCTCTTCATTGCTCTCTACCAAGGGTTTTTCTCTGATCTGACTCATTACCGGAAAAATAATAATAATAATCTGGAGGAAACTGTGTTTTCTGCTGTCCCAATGTTGTTGTGCTGGCTGGAAGGGAGTGCCGAGCTGTATGTACAGCTCCCGACACCCGGGAAGCACCCCTGCCCGCTTGCTGCGGAGAACCACAGACCTTGGCTTCTTCTGCTCTTGTCCTCTCTTGCCATTGCAGCTGAAGATGGTCCTGGAAGATTTAATGCCAGTGGTAGACAAGTTTTGCTTTTGGATTATTCTGTTGCTTGAACAGTGTTCAGACAGACATCTATAGCACGGACAATTAACATATACTTCTATAGAAACATTCTCTTTTCCCACTCATTCATTCTTTGTTCACTGGACAGTTTTTAGTTATCAATGCTTTAACAGCTCCACATTTGTCACAAACCCATAGTACTGTGTGGAAATTATGTAATAATTGTAATAATCACCAATAGATACATTATTTGATGCTATAAGGCTTATCACTCTGTTTTTAGCCTTATTGGAACTGGTAACTTACCAGCTTTAGTCAGTAAATTATGACAGCCTTTTCTTTTAATAGAAGTTTTTCATTACTTCTATGCTAAATTTGTTATTTTAAATAACTTTGTTGAACACAACAGAAAGATACAACTGGGAAGCATTAATTTGTACTTGAAAGGTGTATTTACATTTTTTTTTCTTTAAAATGAACACACACTGTGACCTAGTTTTTATAAACGGAGAAAGCCATAAATGCCAGCTCTGAAAATGTCGATTTAGCTAGATAGTGTTCTAACTTTTAAATTATTTTTAAATGTATGAGGTGATTTCACCTATTTACATATTGCTAGAGGCTAAGAGGAAAAAAGCATTCATCCTGTGTTGAGTTCAGAGAGTCTGCTTTGCCAAAAATAAAGCCAAACACATTAATATACAGACCTTCTCAAAGTCTTGGCAGCATCAGGAATACATTTGAAAGAAGAGGAGCTGGTCTGGTTTGTCAGTCTGGCAGCTACCAATGGAAAAGTCCATTGTCTACCGACAAATACGTACCTGCACAGTCGGTCCCACAGCCGCAAAGGGTCAGCACAGCATTTCCAGTCTCAGAGGCTGAGCCTGTCAGTGTGTGAGCCCACGCTGGCTCTGCCAGGGGAGTACTGCAAGAAGGCAGACATGGGAATGCAGAGGTGAAATATACTGCAAAGATGATTTTTCTACATAATATTAAATTTGCTTGTGTAAAATTTTACATGCATATCCTGGGCCGCTCCAAAGCTGTAGTGATTAATCCAGAGAACTCCCTTATCCTTTATATGATTATTTTTAAATGTTCATTCATTGTGATATACTTTATACTGTTAAACATAGCCACCCGGAGTGTGTTTGTAAAATACATGTGCAACCTCAAGTATACATGCAATCTAAAGCTTATTTCTCTTGTTACAGTAGACCTCCAAACATAAACTCCCATTTTTTTCAAGAATTCAACAGTTATATGAAGAAAATAAGGCTGAAAACAAAGAACGATTAATTTAAAACCCTCAGACTTATCTGTAGACTTCTTTTTAATTTACTAGACTGAGAAACATTTAGCTTAGCGGGTACGCAGGCAGGCGTATCTTTACAGATGATTTTGGCAGATAATCGGTCAACTCTTTTTGAATACCAGAGAAAGCACCCCATCAAATATATATAATTTATTTTATGGGGAGGGGGGAAAGCTTTGGTGCATTTTCCAAGAAATCTTCCAAGGCTCAAGTGAATATGTATGCCTAGCAGTTACCCTGACATGAATCGATACATAAACCCGTGTGTGTGTAAGACAGCTATGAGCAGTAAAAGTAACAACTCTGAGCTATTAAGATGTCTAAGTGTCTTTACATAAGAGCCTTAAAGAGCTGCACAGGGAGTCATTATAGTGTATTATGTCAGGATCTTACTTACTCAACATGTCGAAGTCGACACTGACACCGTCAGCTGTGATGTAAAATGCTTGGAGGCTACTTTCACAGGGCAGGCGTTCCCAAGAAGTTCGGCACCCACCCGTTCCCACGTAGGCAGCTAAATGAAGTGATGAAAGTTTAAATGTTCTCAGCTTTTGTGGGAGCTGGTAGATGCCGGGCTGATTTGAAAACCTGGCCCCACTTGTAGATGCTGAAGTCTTTTGAAAAATCCTCAGGGTAGCTGCACTGTCTGCTCTGGGCTCCTGGAGGGGTGACGAGGGGGACCAAGTCAGGCAGCGGTGACCTGTGAAGGTGGCTGCTGAGGAGGGTCTTCTCTGAGCCCCCAGGGGAACATCTAAAGCAGGCTGAAGGAACATCCCTGCTGTATCCGTAATGTTCATGCTGTAGCACAGATTTAAGGAACTTAATTACGAAAAGAAAGCTAAAGATCACCCGCCCTGGAGGTGTCCTCCCTCAGATCTAAGATAGCGTCACATTTATTGTGTGAACACAGTATCTGCCACAGCAGGCTCTTATTCTGAATGGCTTCAAACATCCCATTCCGGTACACATGAAAACCAGCATAATTCACAGAATACCTTTTATACCCTAGTAATTTCATTTTAAAAGGATGCAAACAAAACAATGTGTTAGATTACATTCTGGAACTGTTGTTCAGATGTTTTATACTATTGCTTCAGCGATAAAAGGAACATTAAACTCCTGAGGCCAGACTGAGTCTAGCTATTTTCAGCACCTCTGGCAGGCTGGAGTGGAGCCGAGGCACCTGGCTGCTGGGGAGCCCTTCAGAAAGCCTGTCCTGTCATGCTGCCATCTGGCCCCTTGCTCTGGACCTATAGGTCCCTGTGGGGGCACAAATACCCCCGTCAGTGCAGGAGATCGACTTTGTCCACAGTATTAAAGGGGAAGTCCACAGAAGGAAAAGGCATCAAGGGCTATCAGACACCAAGACACCAGCAATTATGATGCAAGTTGGGGCAGGTACCAGGGAAACATCACTGCCTGGCTTGCCCTCTTCTCAAAATCCTCTTCAGGCATCAGCTCCTGCCCTACTGCTGGAGGCAGGACAGCAGGTTGGACAGGCCAGCTGTCTGGCCATGAGTGCACTGTCTGGTTTCTCACACCATGATCCAGATAGGTGAGTGGGGAAGTCCCTAAATGCCACCCAGCTTTCAGCCTGCCCAAAGCGCCTGGGCCCTTCAGCGCTTCTTGCTTCTTGTCTTTTTGGTGGCATGGTATGTCTGTGCTCAGCATTGCTTTCCCAAAGACAAGGGTATGACTTTGCCCCTCCCAGATGACCCTCTCGGCTATCAGCAGAGTCTCCTTGCCAGCATTCCGTTCAAATGCTGTTTCAGAGATAACTAAGCTCAAATTTCCTCCTGGTCAAACGCATCACCTATTCAGTTGTTTTCCCATTGTAAGTTGTAGTAACAAATCTTTCTCCTCTGCTGTGCACCAGTAGGTACCTACTGTCCAGAGTAAACTCCAAATTTTAGATCCTAAGTGGACAAAAATGTCCATGTGCAATCTTCACTTAATTGCATAAGCTGCAGGGGAAACATCTCTATGCCTGGCACTTCTGCTGGCCACACCTGGGTAGTTCTGCACAAAGCATGGGAACACTGCATTGCTCTTTGGTACCGATGTGTAATGAAGACTCAGTGACATTGCACAACACATCCTTAACTTTGGGACTTTCTAGCATCTGTATGCTGTACTTTGCAGCTTCAGTGGCCTTTTTCTACGATTTCAGGGGCGTATGTAATAGAATGATACTGTGTCTGGCTGACCTGAGTAATAGATGTGTGATCTGATGCATCTTTCTCCTGTCTAATAGGAGATAAAGTCGAGATAATTTTTCAGTATGGTACATTAGGATATTATTTCATGACAGTCCATCAGAGAGATTATTCTGCATTCTTTGCAAAAAGCCATGGGAAGGTTTGACCCCCTGCAAATTAACTGCAATTTACATGGTGAGAAGTGGATCATTTGTAGGTAAAATAAGAAGAAACACAGGAATGATGACTTAGAAGAAGAATAATTAAAGAAGATAATGTATTTTATTCCTTCTCAGGCTCTTTCACCTTAACTGACATTTTAAGAAATGGGTAATCTGAAATCTATGATTTATTACCTTAAGAGTTTTAGGACCTGCTTTTTTTTCCCTTAAGCTTTGTCAGATTTTAAACTTCCATGAGATTCTGCCTTAAGTCCCTTGAGAATTAATAAGCGAAGGGTTCCAATTGCAGACAGAGACACATTTTTCACACTTCCCTCCCTCCCAGTGACTTGTGTTCTGTGTTCAGCCTCCTCAGAACGAAAGGGGAAAAAAATTGCAGCCAGCAATGTCAGTTTACATTATTATCCCAGATACAGAAATGCCTTAGCCAGCATTTATACAAAGCTTTGTAGAGTGTAATAAAAAAAAAAGACTGAATCTCTTATGACTTCCTTGTTTTACTTGGTTGTTTTCCCAAGTTCAGACAAAAGGGTGAAATTCATCTGACTTATGTTGAACTACATAAAGTTTCTCACTAGCATATTTGCCCAAGTTGTCCCCACAGTCCCATCTCCCCATTAGATGGGGATAAACATCTCCAGATGTTGATTTGTCCCCATCTGGGAGTGCTGGGGAGACCTGCACCATGGAAGGGCCATCTCTGCACCGGGTGCAAAGGATCGTCTAGCTGACCAGCCTAACCAGTGCCTACACTTTGCATGGCTAAAGTTTGGTCTGATTCATTGCTCACTAAGATCAGCTTTCCTCTTAGGAAAGCTCAGGGGGACAAAGTACTTGAAAAGACTGTAACTTTGGCCACAAAAACATTCCTTCTCTTGACAGCTTTCCAAGGAGGTGGTCACCATCATGTTTCCTGCCCCCCACCATGGTGTTTTTATCTTTATATATCTATATATCTATATATCTATATATATATCTTGATTTATGTATATATAAATTAATTTTAAAAGTTATGAAAGAATTGAGCTGGTCACTGGTCTATGATTCACTAAGTCAGTCTCTATGCAAATGAGTTGAAATGAATTTCCTGGTATGAATACATCCCCAATGTGTCATGAATGTTAGTATGAATGATTCTGGATGCCTTACAATTCAGATGGAAAGCGAATTAATCATTCTTCCTTATTTTCTTGTTGACAAAGTCTTCCCTCTCGTCCAATCAAGGCAAGGACTACACAGTGGGTTAGTAGCTGTGCTCAGTGAATGCTAAGTAGCACCCATCAGCTGAAAGTTTGTTACACAAAATATTTGGTAGATCTTTGAGCACGCAGAATGAATTAGAATGAAATCAGAATTTATTTGCAAGTGATTCACTGGTTGCAGAAATTTCTGCATTTATAATGAGTAGTTTAACAGTCTCCACACACATTCATGGTTTATACGGGGCACATCTGTCATTGAATTAAAAAAAGGAAATATGAATTAAGTATATAGATTTGATTGAGCCATATTTATTTTAGTACGACATTGGTACAGATGACATCCCTCTATATGTTGTTCTTGTACGTGACTTAACCTGAGGAATGTGGACAAGCTCAGGCGTTATTGCCTCTTCTAGTATGACCAGATTCTGCAGTCCTCACAAATTCCCAGTGTGTATTAAAGCTCATGAAAACTTCATGTATGTTTTTGCTGGTATGAGAGGGGGTAAGAACAGACCCATATGTGTGCTTTTGTGTTCATGTATGTTAATGGATATATATGCATATGTATCTTTATTGTGTTATATAGTATATCCCAGTCCGGTATAGTATGTGTATTATTTTATGATAATATATCTTCCCTCACTGCACAGCATTTCTTCTCTGCTTGAGACTGCACTGAATGACACGCATTTGCTTGAAGAGAAATCTGGAGTTTGCATAGTCTAAATGCATCTTGGGGAGATTTTGTCCTACCTATGCGGTAATCTGAAATGAAATGCAGGCAAACGTCTTTCCCAAAGAAAGCTAGTTAGGAAAGAGCGTAAGAAATGGCTTCATTCTCTTCCTCTCTTTGATAATATTTACTCACCATCTGGAGGTTGTGAAGTGTTGTGACTACGCATTTTTTTACATGACACCTTCAGTTCAGTCCTTTTCCACGTTTGCTATAATGATGTTGGTGCAACCAATGTTATTGATAAATTTGTATGAACCAAATCTTGCTCTGATAATGCAGGACTCTCTTACTTGGCAATTCAGCTCCTGCTGGCCACCCCTTGTCCATGAACCTATGTACAAATGCCGATGTGTGTAAGCACATTCCACGCCTTGGCCAGCATTTATAGGTCAGCGCTGACTTTTGGACAGTCTGGGAAGGTACTTGGTATCCGACAGCATGATCAAGACCTAGAGCACAGCACAACTGAGCAGTTGTGAGATGAACATTATTTCTGTGGTTAGTCTGTAATTATATGGCTGGTTTGTGATGGAAATTACTGGTTACACCAAAGGGTTCTGCAGCCACTTGGGACTGCATTCATGGGGTTATCGTACAGTTCATGATGTTATTTATTTCTGTGTATAAATCAGCCTCCCAAAGTCACTTTGCTGGGGTGAATTATTCAAAGGACATTACACGTCCACAGCATGTGCATGTTCTGTATAATCAAACAATGAACATCCTGGGGGGGGCTATATAGAGGGCCAAAATCCCCATTGGCATGGCTCCATGGAGCCATTAGTGTTACACCAGCAGGGGAGCTGACCCCAGCCCTCACTCAGCGATTTGGCAGGCCACCTCACCATGAGGACATTCCAGCGCTTCCAGGGACATGAATTTGGAACAAAGAGTTATTTCAGTGGGACGAGGTTGACAATTGTTTGGTTTTTAAAGAGTTACCACATAATGTTAAAATAGTATCTTGCCTTAATGTGAAGTATTCATGCAGTGGTATCTTATGATCTATTAATCTGGGAAAAAATGTAAACCAAAAGATAATAAATGTAAACAGTGTTTAAACCGCAAGCATTCCTCAGAGTAAATGACAATATAATTAAATTTGAACTCCACAATGCAGATTCTTTCAGTGCATAATTGAAATTGTGTAAGATGCTTTGGCAATATGTTTAACATTAACTTGAAGCAAGTAATTTTAGGCACCAGAGTCTGATCTTTCTCTTATTGACATCAGTTGTGCAGCTCCCGCAGGCTGTGTCTGTAGTATGGCTTCTCTGTGACATGCCTCACTCCTACTCCTGAGGAGTCCCCCTCTGTGTCCTGGCTCCATGCTGGAAGGGGATGGGGCTGCACACCATGCCTCTCCAGAGCTGGGGTCCTTTCAAACAAAATGTGAGCATGCAAACGGCATGGGGAGCTGCAGGGTGAAGCCAGGGAAAGTGGGAAAGCCAGGGAGAAGGAGAGCTGAGGGGCTGCCCAGCACACCTGCCCACAGCTGGCATGCCCTCCTGGGGACATACAGGTAGCCATAGAATCTTGGAGTAAAGGTCCCTCTAGTCTTCTCGTCTGCCTCTTATTTTTGCTGAAAGTGTGTACTTGGGATGAGGGCAGCGTTGCTCCCCCAGAAAAACCTCCGATCTGCCTGCAGCCTTCAGGTTTGGGACTTCTTTGTGTCTTCTACCTTCAACTGAGGTACTGTTCTTCCTTTCTGCTGGTCAGTGTGTGTGCCTGGGAACCAGCACTGCTGATACGCACTGGCTTGGCACGCTCTGGCAGTTTTTGCTAGAAAGACCCCAAGCTTTTGTTCAAGGTCTTCACCTAACGAACAGACACTCCCAAATTTTAGGAGACTGGATGATAGTTTAAAGCTTCCTTCGCCTTTCTCTATGAAGGTAGTTTTCTGGACATCTTGGCAAGGGAAACTCTTTGAAAGGCCACACTTCATCCACTCACGTTGCCAGCCCAAGGGCACTGGCATCACACGAGCTGCAGTCTGATTCCGTTCTCAGGGCAGCAAAGATCAGGCAGGAAGTTCATCCCATGGGTGCTGGTTAGGCTTATCTGCCCAAGACTCGGTTAGGAAGATGTCTCTGGCTGATTCACATGCCTTGCTGAGCCCAAGACAGTAGTCTGAGTCCCTGTGAGGTACATGGGGCAGCCTGAGGGCAAGTGTGGGCATTCTTGGCAAACCCGTAACTGCTGTGACTGTGCTGCAGGTAGGAGTGTGCTCAGCTCTGTAGGTAAGGGTAAAGCAGTTGCTCAGAGCTCCTTGCTGTGCTCTGGAATGAAGCTTGTTGGGAAAGCCATGAACTTGGGGTTTAGTGGGGGTTACAGGGTTGTCAGGCTGTGTCCCCCAGAGTATTTGACAATAGCCTGTGGAGAGCTGGCTGGTTACATGCTAATGGCTCCTCTTCGTTCTTTCTGCTAAATTACAGCCACAAGAACCAGTAGTTATAATAAGTGCATTCTTAGCATAGTGGGTCCTCAGGCTTTTCCCATAGTGAGGAGAGACAGTTTCTACAAGGACTTTGTGACTGGGAGTAGCATCCAGGAGATCTTATCTCATCAGGCAAGCTGGACATAAAGTTGTGGACCAAACTGTGAAGAGTTCTGGAAACTTGCTTAACGCTGATAGTAGTTCATGTGACTGACACTCACTCCCTCAGACAATAGTTGTTCCCCAGAAGTAGGAGCTGGTGGATTTGTGAACATGGTTTATTCTGAAGCCATCTAAAAAACATTTTTCTGAGGTAAACAAAGGATGTACAATCATTTTTATGGAGATTCTCCTCCTTTCTATTCAAACCTGATTTAAACTACTGCTAGACTCATTATAGCACATGCACAGGAACAGATCACAGGTTAAAATAACCGAGCAAGCAAAAGTGAATATATATACTTGTTCCTACCATCTCTCTCCTCAAGAATGATTTTATGCCTGTTCAAATTCACACAGTTGGTCTTTGTGAGGACACTTAAGCTGGCATTCGACATCATGGGTTTGTCCGCAAATGGGTTAACCTTTTGAGAGTTGATACTCATGTTAGTGTGACTGGTTGGCATGCATAGCAAACAGTTGGAATCAGGTGCCAGCTAG
This sequence comes from Syrrhaptes paradoxus, assembly GCA_013400615.1. NCBI lineage: Eukaryota > Metazoa > Chordata > Aves > Pterocliformes > Pteroclidae > Syrrhaptes > Syrrhaptes paradoxus. The sequence continues at coordinate 83,424 of VZTO01027010.1, forward strand.
ATGAACTTGCTTCACTTCCTTGCTATTGTCACTGGCTTGAGAAATACTTTATTTTTGGAAATTATCTTTTATTTTTTAAGAGAAGAACAATTGACAGAGTCAGCCAGGGGACAAGAATAAACCAGCTTTTTCTGTTAATGTTTTCCAAAACTGAAGTGAAAGTCAGGTAAAGCTCTACTTAATGTTTATCTGATTAAATTAAAAAAACCCAGACACACAACAAACCCCAGATTATTTATCTTCATGGTACAGATTTGAATCATGGTACCAATGCCATCGACCACAGAGGTACAGTTTTGGAGTTCTAATTAAAGCCAAGGTAAAAAACTTGTAAAAAATCCTAAAGCAATTGACACACTCCTGATTTTCAACCGTAGACAATGAGTGATACCTGTACCTCCGGTCCCACATCATGTGGTCCAACATCCAAACAGGTTAAAATTACACCGGTAGAATTTAGAGAGATGAGCAGTGAATTCTCAGCAAAACTTTTTATTTTGGAAAATACCCATTTATCAGATTCCTTTCTCAATGTTAGTGGATACTCCTGCTGGAGTATTCTGTGTGAATCCAGAATTGCTGTCAGAACACTCAGAGCCTTGAAATGACTGTTTTGGAGGCTTGCTCTGGGGTCCCACACACCACAGAGGGTTGCCTCTTCCTCTCTTCTGGGGAGAAAGACTGAATTCCTGCTTTCTGCTGGCCTGCTTACCTGTTTTCTGGCTGATATATGCATACGAAGGACTGAATCCTGCTGAGAAAATGGATCTTAAGGAAACTTTAAAGAGCCATCTCTTCTTGAAGAGACGTTGCAGTAGCACAGTGGCTGCCTTGGATGCTGTGGGAGTTGCTGCTTGTGCAGCTGTGCTGCCCTTAGCACTGCAGAATGGCTTGTTCTATGTTTAGCTCAGAAAGGAGACGATAGGGAATGTGGCTGCTGTGTATGAAATACTGACTGCACCAGGCAAGGTAATTAGGACACTTGGTGAGGAGGCAGCAAGAAGTTTAGAGCTGAGAAGAGGCTGAACTTCTTTTTCACATGAGAAGGAATGAATTTGTGGACACAGCTGCACCATGTTGTTAGTGCCCAGATGCTAAAAGAACAGAAGTGGAACTAGAAGGATTTGGTAGTGGGGAAATTTGTAGAAAGACTTAAAATGCTAGTCTTTCAGAGAAAATAGGTCTTTGTGAAACAGAAAATGTTCTTGCAATTTTTTCTCCCTCAGTTTTTTGCTCTTTTCCCCCTTCAGAGACTGGATACCAGGCTAGCAGGGTTGCTAGTCGGTGCCAGGGTGATATGCCTTTTCTTCCAATGGTGATATCTGCTAAAATTCAGAGTAAGTTTATGCCTTTTAACCAAGCAAATATGTGGGGAAAAAGGTAAAAAGTGGTGCATCAGTTTGGTTGAATACTTGCAGATACTATGGACTGAAAAAATGCATACCAACCACATTGCTCTAACCACAGTTTCAGCCATGAATGGTTTTATCTTTCCATTTAGAGGAAAGGTCAAGAAAAGTTTGAGTCACCTTTTCATATGCCTAGGAGACAGCTTTTCTTCTTATACTTCCCAGCCACAACATTTGTCTGGATGGCCCAGCAGAGGGGCTGCTGAACGGAAGCTCTCCCTGTCAGTCCATTATATCTGGGCTGTGCTTTGCCCTGGAGCCCACATTAGTAACCTGGGCACGCTGCAAAGTTTTTCCCTAGGCTTTGACACCGGGGAAGGAGGGGGACGCAGGAGGAGAGAGTGCTTGTAACCCAGGTTTGGGAACAGACTGGTTTCCCTACATGGGCACTGATGATGGATGGAAGTGGGTTGTACATGATGTGCTTTTATTTTTGGGACTTCATAAAGAACTCTCTAGAGCTTGGGATAAGCTCCTCTATTGACTTGTTTCAAAATGCATTTAGGCAACTAAACCAGTATTTCTATCTTGCAATGTCAGTACCAGAATGCCACAAACCATCCATCATTTCACACTCCTGCTGGACATTTCTGGGCTTTGTAAGCACATTTTTTTCTGTTCAGAGCAGTGTCCCTCTGTGCTGCTGCTTTATAAAAGAAGCATAAAGATGGGAAACATCCCACCCCAATCAAGTCATTGCGATGGGGGAAAATCTGATGGCCCCTGTTCAAAAGAAAAAGTCTAAACAGTTCATCTGATCCCTTCCATTTGTATTAGTTTTAGGTACCAGTTGCTATGGCAGTATAGGAAACAATTTCAAATTGTGTCCTTTTTAATTCTGCAGAATTCTTTTGTATTTCAGCATCAGACAGCATGTTTATAGTTAGTGCCAGGCATATATTGGACATATTTTGTTTTGTAGCTGAGCAGTGTCCTGCTTAAGCTTTGTTTTAGACTGGCAGGAGATTTCACCAGATATTTAATTTCTAAGTTATTTCTGCCTTTGAAAAAGCCAAATTTTAAAATATAAAGATAACTTTTTAAAAAAATATAAAACATCTTAACTATTTACAATTTTACTAATTCAAAATATCCATGGAATAAGATCTGACTTTATAAAAGCTGTCAAACATCTGATTTTTTCCGTAGCTGTTTTAGCTACTAAAAGAATTGAAGAAACAAATGCAGCCATGTGCATTTTTAAACACAGCTTACTTCTTCAGTCCTTGCTAAAATGCTGTTCCCAAAAAGTTCATTCTAAGTTGATTTAAAGATATTCTCACCTTTGGGGATTTGCAGAAATCAGTCCAATATGTATGTTTTTGATGATTTTTTAAAATATTAATATCTTATAGTTCACCCTTTGCTGCGTCCCACTTTATGTAATGGTTGTTAGGCTCTCACTGGGAAATGGTCTCTCAGAAATGACACGCAGAAAATAAGGAAGGATGGCTAGCAACAGAAAACTTAAAGATAACAGTGATGAGGATGCTGAAAAAGAATTCAGCAAGATAGGAAACAAGGGGATTCGGAGGTCAGCAGAGTGGGAGCGAGCAGGAAATGGAGGGAGGAACTGAGTGTCAGAAGCAGCTGATAGATTCGTTGACTTGCATTTTTTATGGTAATACTTCCTCCATGGGTATCAACAGCAGAGATTCTGCACTTAAATCCCTTCCACACATCTTAAACAGGTGAGAAAGCTGGTTACTCTATAATAAGGGTGTAAAAACATCTAGGGACTAAAGGAGGAGAAATATTTGCTTCACTAAGTAAGTGACATCTATAAAATTCAAGTATTTGCAGAAATCAGACCTGTTTATAATAAGCACTGGACAGCTGAGGTTTAATTTTCCTTCTCTCATATGTAATTACTTCATAAAGATTATGAATCTTTCTGACAAAAGGGAAATGGTGAAGGTATATCCATGGGCTACTTCACTGCAAATCTTAAAGGCTTTTCATATTTTAGAGAAGTTAGCTTTATTTTAAAACTATACTTGGAAGACTCCATTATATTAGAAAACTAACAATGGACAAAAGATTGAATAAATAAAACAAAGGAATGTCTTAGAACATATTAAGCTATTAATTTGCTAAAACTAGCAATCTGGTAATGGGTAGAAAATCAAAAGTAAGTTTTCAATTTTGCAACAAAAACACAGTTTGTGCATAGGTGCTAATAAACATTTATTTGGGAATGGAACTGCTAAATTAATTTTTCCGAAACTGCTTAGACTGGATCTCATTAATCTTCCTCTGTGTTCACTGTGGGATACACAAACCATAGCATGTTCTCACAGCTGGTCAAAAGGAGAGTTTGTAGGTTTATGCAGTATTTGTTAACCACGTGCAAAGATCAGCTGTAAAACAGTATGCGTTGATCTAAATTAGTCAAATAATATAACCATGATTAAACAACATTATCATATGTTCATCACCCAAAGCACATATAGAATCCATTAAAAAAAGTGCAATAAATAAACCTTAGAGCAACTGGTACCATATTTGTAGGCCATTTACACATCCCTCTGATTCTGATGGGACAGGGTTTGAGGAGCCCCCTTGTCCCTCTGGATGTTGCGCCTGGTCTCCACTCCACCCGTGTCTTCCCCCTGTGCCCACTGTTTTCCCTCGGGGAGATGCTCTCCTGCTGTCTCTGCCTGCAGCACTGATAAATGCATCAAGAATGATCCAGCCTGTGAAAACATTATCACATTAATTTGGCAACATTTTTTTTCATAAATGTGTGTTGATCAGCAGTTCTTTTAATATCTTTTAAAATTTGTTATTAATAGAAACCAACAGTAGTTGCTCTCTACTGACTTTGATAGCAGGCTCCTGAAGAGTGGATTGCTCAGGATGTCTGCTTACAAGTCTAATGTACTGTCACAAAGTTAGCTTTCTTTTAATCCTCTGCAATTACTAGGTGTTCCAAAACTAGAAATTATGACAAATATTAAAGAGATTCTTGTCTGACTCTTTTAAAATTCATACATGGGAATTATCTGATTTTGTTGATATTAAATCTTCATTTGGAATCTGCTGCTTAGCATCCTCTTTAGAAATGGCTATAATTGGTATGCAAAATATTTTATCATATATATAAATCTGTCTCTTTCCCAACCACAAAGCCAGAAATATTTATGAAGTACTTCTGCCCTCTTGTACTATTTGTACTACTAAAACCATTGCTAGGATTTCTTTTATTTTAGTTATACTTGAGTTTTGTTTTGTCCTCATAATTTTTTTGCTATAGATTTTATCTTGTGTCCTGTTTCCTGCCTTATTCACTTCTCACTATACCATGATATTTGATGCTGTCAAATTTCTTGCTTTTCCATTTATTTTAATAATTTTGTGACTTTCTTTATTACATTTTCCTTCCAAGTTATTATTATTTTTCTAAAACAAAGCAGAACATTGTCTCTGTCTCTCTCAACCGCAGAATTTTGGCACCCAAGAGAGTGTTCTTAAATTCCCAATTAGTATGAGTATTTTTTATCTCTAAAAGAAAATATGGGCTTGATGACAGAAGTACTGTGTTAAGGTTCATAGCCATGTGATCAGACTAAAGAAGCAGAAAGGCACTCTCTGGCCTTGTAAGCAGAAGTAGAATTCAGGAGTATCACATTTGGATCATGAATATAGAGTTGCATATTTGTTTCCTGAGCTTGCATTGATAACATTCCTTTGCAGCTGTCCTATTAAACGAGACTGAGCCCTGTCCAGAAACTTACGTGCCTGCACTGCTTTGAAGTGGAGCTTTTTGGTAAAGGCTTTCTGTTAAGTGTTTCAGACATAAAACCTCTTCTGTAGGCCTCTGCAAAATGCATGAGTGCATGTTTGTCCTTTTTTTTTAATTCCTTTTTCTTTGGCAAATAAGTGTTTATAAGATTCTTACACCAAAACCAGCATTTTTTTACCTTTCAAAAAGGAATAGCATTGATCTTGGGAGGCTGGACAACTACTGCATAATTTTTCTCAGCTATGCCCCAGTAGTACACAGCTGAAGAGAAAGTGGCAGTTCCCAAGTCCAGAACAAATGGAAAGACTCACGTCTCGATGTCCTGCAAGGTTAATTCATAGGTCTTCACGTCACAGAATGCTGTGGACAATAACATTATAGACCTGCTCAAGAAAAGATTTGATGGATTCAAGGAATAAAAGTCCATTGAGGGATGTTAGATAGAAAGACACCGTGTCTGTTTCATAGAGAAGCTGAATACTGGAATCTGGGGGTATCCTGAGAAAGGACCACTTTCTGCGTGCCCCCATGAATAACCTGTTCCCTGGGCATCCACTGCTGGGCACTTCTGGAGACTCATGTTGGGCAGATGGACTTTTGGTCTGACCCGCACGGCTGCCCTCTGCAATTAATCCTGTTTGAATCAACGGAAACAGAATAATTTGGACTGGCAGCAAGGCTTGACCTGCAGGGGTTTTTGTTGAAGTATTTATATGTCTGATAAACCAAGACTGAAATTAAAGAATAAAGGAAACACAATAACTCTTCCCCCGGTTCTTCTTATTGTGGTTTCATTCCTTTGTTTCTTGATGTGGATTCCAGAAAATTAATTGAGCATTAAGACCTAAAGAGCAGTACTTTTGGGGCTGATCATTGCACGCCTGAGCTGCTGTAATAAGGTATGAGTTAATGACTTTAACCACCTGAAAAGTGCAACAATTTCCCTGTAAATTCAGTGCCTGGAGTTACTTATTGCCTGATCACCTAGTTTGTAGCTCAGAAAAAAAAGGAGGAACTGAAAAAGCATAAACTTTCTAGTATTACATTTAAGAAGTGTTAAATAAAAATAAGTTTAAAAATAAATCCAGATTCGTGCAGTTCCTGGACATTATTGTCCCGTGCATGACATATCTGGCAGTGAGTCAGCACATTGCTCTCACGTCCGAAGTCTGGAAGCTGTTTCATAACTGGAGAGAAACCTGTGACTGATCTGTAAAGGCAGTCAGGACTGACTCTGGCAGCACCGTACCTTGTAATATTGGCGTTAGATCAGGCTTGGCTGGTATAGGGATTGCTATCAAGTTGGATTTTGAGCACGGTCTTGCTTAGCTGTGTGTTTGCTTCTCGCTGGTCAGTCAGTGCTATCAGTAACTTTCCCTCTCAGCTCCATTCGCAGGAAATGAGCAAAAATCCTGTCTGCTTTGAGTACTTTTCAATACCAGACAGGATAAAGGTAAGCTGAAATTCAGTGCCCCTCACGTTCCTGGCACTCTGCCTCCCCTACATAGGAGGGCTACATGGTTTTTCTCATGCAGACAGCTGCATTTGTAAAATGTTGAGTGACGGGCCAGTGAAAATGTCTAGGTTGGACAGGATTGTCCCAGCAATGTGAGAGACTGAAAAGCTTATTTTTGGATTTCAACCTCTTCAAGACAAAGGCCATCCTTTCATCTGCATTTTTACAATGCTTGGAGCAATGGTCTCTGCTCCTCATTGCAAACTGTGCCTGCTGTAAGACTGTCTGTGTTTATTAATAGCAACAACAACAAAAGGCGGAAGCTAATGCAGACAAAGGATGGTGAGTTGCAACAATTTATGTTCTTTTCCCATCTTTGTCACACACTTGCTATGTGACCTTGGAGAAGTTATTTAATCTCTTTCTGTTTTAAAGTTCCTCTGGAGAGGTAGGATAACAGTGCTTAGTAAGGGTGTCAGGAGGCTTAATTCGGAAGTGCCGGTCTCGCAGAGGGGACGTGTCCTGTACACGGCATGGATGATTATCCTAGTGGCAAAGGATCTGCAGAGAATGCGGTCAGGTCATACAAACAAGAAGTCTCATGTTGAAAAATGTCAGACTGACCCTTTCTGCCACCTCCGTATAGTTTGGAGACAGATAAGGCAAAATGAGGGAATTCCTGTCTGAAGCAACACCATGATGGGAAACATTCCCTTTGAGTAAGCAAAGGGAAAACAGCCACCAAGCTTGCAGCAGAGTGGAAGAAAGAGCCTGCCCTGAGTACACAGGCCATTGCAAAATCTCTCCCTTCCACCCGAGGGGTTCTCTGCCGTGGGTGCAGCTCTCTGCAAAGGCTGAAAGGAGCGCAGCAGCTGGCCTTGGCCCAGGCGTTCCCCGCCACGCCTGGCCCTGCCCCGGCTGATGGCCGCTCCACAGCTCTTCCAGAAGCAGCAGGGCCGGCCGGCCGGCCAGTGAGCTCCTGGAAGCCAGCACGGCTGCCAGGCCCCGTTATCTCCCAAGGCACGCCTGTGAGGGAGCTGCCTGGGGATGTGATTTACAGCGTGAGACTGAATCCCATTGCTTGTTCGGCAGGCGGCGTGGCGGTGGTGAGAAATACCACCTCCTCCAGGAAGGGATGGCTGGAGCCGGGGTCCTGACAGTGAGGGATTAAACCACGAACAGACTTGGATGTGATACAATCAAAACCTCCTTCTTCCCGTAACAAATCTGCAGCTCCGAGGATCTTATTTTAAAGTACCTCCGGGAGATACCGCCCTTCCTTTCTCCTGGCTTATCCTCACTGCCAAGCCCCGCCGTGCCGTGCCATGAGGACCTGGCCTGCACTTCCTGGCACGCAGAGCTATGCCCTTCCCAAGGAACCCCTGGATCATGTCACTGTTGTAAATTTTCTTTTATTGTTTTTTAAAAAAAATTTATTACCGAAGCCTGATGCTTTCAGTCAGAGGCTCTCGCTCAAAGACGCTGCACTGTGAACCCTTGGGGAGTCACGGTTCCTCCTCTGAAGAGCACAGGCTCTAAAGTCCGTGTTTCATTCACGGACAGCCCCTCCTGGGCATAGGGTGGGAAGAGCTGCCAGAAATACATGTACAAATGTGTACCCAGATACACGAAAAAAGCGTCGCTTGGTCAAGGGAGCAGATTTTGTGAGTGCATTTTGTACCGCTCAGATGGTTCATTTATTTCCTCAGATTAATATGAACAAGGAGCTGTTTAGATAGATGCCACTGAACCCCTATTTCAACAAGCTCGTGACTAAATGCAAACTCTAACACTTTGGAGCATTTTTGTGGTTTTGTGACCTTCCTTGTAAAATTTTAGTTTTTCAGATCAATGTCTGGATGACACCTATGTAGACATCCAGGGCAGTGCCAATATATTTAACATGTGAAATCAGTTAGAAAAGACGCAAAAGAAATACAAGTGGCAATAATTAGCCACTTTGCATACAGTAAAAAATTTCCTGCATTTTGTTCCGCTTTTTCATAGTGTCCTGTGTCAAAACCTCTGCTGAATGGGAATGGTGTGGCTTCATGTGACAAAACAGTTCCAGCATTTTACTACATTCGGCATGGCTTTCAGAGAAATAAAATGCATGTCACAGAAGGCGTTTTCAGCTGGGGCATATCACTGCTGGACGCATTGGCATTTCATTTCACTGACATGCATGCCATGTGCTGTTGAAATGCTACAAATTTCACTGTGGTNTGAATGTATTTAATCACTACAGTTGCAGGAATAAATATCAGACTAAGAATGTGATCGAAATGTGCTGATTTATTATTTGCTGGAGTAACATTTCAGCTATTGGAGGAAAAGATGGTCCAAATGAAATGAACAAATAAAGCCTGAAACTTTCATATGAACAAGATGGCTATTTCAAGAAACCCATGTGCTCTCCTGGGCCAACTCTGCTACATTTTCTTGCTTTTACATTTGTCTAAAAATGTATTTAATAAAGTTGCATTAATGGGTTCTTGTTATCATTTGCAAAAAGTAAACAAAATAAATTAGAAGTTCAAGAGGGAATGAAAGCTGTGTGTGCACCGAAAAATCTCTAAGTGGCTTGATCACTGTTCCTGCAAAAGACTACCTGACTTGAAACTGAATAAAGCAGAGAAATTCCAGATTTTATTGAACCTTCTCAAGGAAGACTACTTAAACCCTGAAAACTTTCTGTTTGCGATACGCAACCATTCTTACTGACTGGAGAATGAAGAGAGCACAAAAATGAGAGCTCAGTAAAAGTTCATAGAAGTGGTTTCTAAAAATGAAAGAAAAAAGAATCCTCATTCAGTCTTACTTATGCAAACCAGAATTTCAAAATTCTGAAACTGTGGGAACTTTGAAATGAAGGCTCTTTCCTTTTCCGAAAGCCCTGTTCGGGTGCCTCCAGTGATAGTGTTAAACAGATGTTTTTCTTGATCAGCAAGTAGTTTTCTTGTCTCTTTGGAAAAGAATGAAGCTCCTTTGCTTGGGGACCAGACATTTCCAGCCTATTTCAAGGTTTGAAATGTCTTCAAACTCCTGACTGCTTTGTTGAATCGGGGTACATTCTCCTGGAAATTCTTTTGGCAGGTTTAATTGTTATCTGGCTGAGTTCCAGGATTAAGAGTGTGGGCTTATAGAAATCATTTGATACCTTGAACCTGGGGAGTTTCATTACCTGACTATCACTGCGGTAGAAAACACTGTACAAGTTCTAAAATTTAATTTCATGCTCCATTCATTTTTGTGTAACTGCCTGTTCTGTGGCAGCCAGACCTGCAGGCCTGTCCTCCCTTCCCTTTGCATAAACATGTGGAAAGACAACAACATTTGGATAGTCATTTTAATCCCAGCTTTCCTGCATCTGCTGAAAAACTGAGTTAATTGTAGTGTGGGGTGCTTGCCTATCGCGATTATCAAGCAACGAGTAGCTAGCAGAGGATGGTAGAGGGCTCTCCCAGGGAGTGAAAGATGTTAAAATAAACAATAAGAAGGCTTTTCCACCCCCATCCGTAGAACAACAAGAAGTGTAGCCATGGTTATACTAATCAATACACATTTAATTATTGAACCTCCCCGCCTGAGGTTGGCCAATCAGATTAGAGACTTTAAAAAAAAATGTCTTGTCAAAAGCTAGATGGATGTTACCCTCTGGATGGATGGATTGTCCCCAAAACAAGCAGTAATTCAGACAAAGACACATACATCATTTTTAATTGATGAAGGCCAGTCCCTGAACACCAGTAATCGAAGCTTAGTGCCAACTAATGAATCTGCACTGCAACACCATTGTAGCATTTTGGCTTGAATTTAGTGCTCCTAAACTACCACTTAATTGTTTCAGTTCATATAATTTGGATTTATGAATAAACATGTATTTTCCTTGGGGCTTTTCTAACCTTTTCCTGCTGTGAGGAACAAAGTAAAACATATTTTAAGTTTTGGTACTTCCACACCATTTTGATTGAAGCGATGCTGGTTTTCTAAATACTAATAAGAATTTCTCAGGGTAACATCACTGCTACAAAGACTCTGCTGAAACCTGTGGTTAAAAGTGCAAATGGAAAATATGATTCAATATGTTGTTTTTCTTAAACTCCATGCTGCTTCTACAAGTTCATAATTTAAATTGTGTTGTTTTTATTTGAAAACATTTCTGTCCATATAGTATACAAGAGCATACAGCATTCTTTGCAAGTGAAATGTCCTTATCATGATATTAAATTTACTTTAATTGATTAACATTAATATTTTGAAGGGAAATTCAAATTACCTAGTAGTTGGCTGTTTATGCTTTTGCCACTTTTCTAGGACGTTTCTCTATCCCTCTTTGCAAATTCAGTATCTGAAAAATAAGTTATAATTCCCAAATGGTAAGACTAATTTTAAATTATTTGTGCAAATATCCTTGCTTTGCCCTAAATTGCACATTGACAGGATAAGGCATACACTAGCCAGCTAAGCTTGCAGATCTCAGCTTGTGCATTGTAGGGTTTTTTTCAGGTTTTATGTGTAGGTAAAAGCTAGTGATGATTTGGGCCGTGTTATTTCCAAGAACATCCAAATCATGCACTGGTGTTTCATAAACATCAACAGAGCCATCTGCAACCCTTGGTCCAGGCTGAGAACTCGAAAGCCAAAGGGAGTCTGCTCATAAGCAGCAGGTGAGAAACTGAGCTTTGATGAACTGGGCTTTTTAAGTCAATCACTTAACATTATTACTAGAGTCTGGGGGGGAAAAAAAGGGTGTGTAAAATTTTTGTACACATACCATTGAACAGACTTAAATGATGTTTGGCACATCCCCTTAGTTTGAAGGCTGAAACTTGGCTTGTGTATTAGAGAAGCACAAAAAATATGGGTGAGTTCATCAATTCATTTTTCATATAACACGTGTTGGAGATGACCTGTATGTCTTAGTCATATTCCATTATTGTGAAATGGTATGGATTTGGAATAAAAATATTTGGCAATAAGTAGAGCCATATGAATAAAAACCTACATGTATTCAAGATACTTTTGAGCAAGGCTGTGGATTTGAAACCAGTGTCTTTTGCTGGGAAGATATGGTAAAAAGGGAAGTACAAGCACAGGAAAAGGTGCTTTTACATAGACTTGAAGACCATTTTGAGGGTCATTAAAGCAGATGTTCAGTCCTGACAGGGTAGGATATCCTAAAAGCAAAATGACTGGTTTCAATTACAAATGCATACTGTGATTCAGTTAAAATTAGACCACAAGAAATTGCAGCTGCTTGAAGTAGGATAGCCAACTGTGCTCCAGCCCATCTGCCAACCTTCACTGTTTTCTTTTGGGGCAAAACCAAAATATACATGAGATAAGAGAAGTTATTCAAGATAAGGAATGACATTGCTCCTTTTCTAATCGGTCATGGCCAACGCCACTTCACCGTGGCTGTCATGGTGTGTAATATATTCCTCTTCCCATCACATCCCCAAGTCATAGGTGTGGGGCCTCTCTCACCAGGAGAGAAGCAGTTGGCCCCCTGGGGACCAGCACTGCAAGGTATTTATTTGCTGTCCTGAATATGGCTGCTGAGACAGTTGCAGCTGTTTTGTAATTGTGTTTTCTAATATGGGTAAAAAAAGTGCATCCTCTGGACACTCACCCATCCCAAGAGGTTTGGGGTTTTTTTAGTTTGTCTTTTGTTTGGGGTTTGTTTGGTGCTTTTTTTATTGCTTGTTTTCAGTTTTAATTGGTTTGTTGGTTTTTGTTTTGTTTGGGTTTTATTTTTTGGGTGTGTGGAAGATATCTGAGTCACTTTATTTACAGTAATTATCTTCTCAAATGGTTTGTCCTACAAAGATTTCTTAAGTCTTACTCTGAGACATGGATGACTATATATTTCAGGAGTTACACTGAAAAAATATGTGCTGTATGTCAAAGGAAAACTGCTTTTGTGTTTAATGTTGCAAGGACAGTGTTTGCACAGGAGACATTAGTGTGATTTACCAAGGGTGAGCAAACCCTGCACTCACAGAGAATGAATTGCTCAGTCCGTTCAGGAGCTGCAATGAATCAGCCCTTGGCTTTGCTTCTTTAAGCAGATATTGCTTATGGGTGTATGACTGTAGAAACAGTGGCTACCTTTGCAATGCATATTCAGTTTTCAAGCTCAGAGCAAGTGTAAAGGCAGTTCTTCTACAGCTTGGGATGGGCCCACCTCAACCAGCTTCAGAGATTTTCCTAATTGTTACCAAGAAAGTTCTGAGAGTCCTCAGGCTTCCTAATGACCATGTTAAAAAAAATAATAAATACAAACCCCAAACCTACCCACAATATTAAGTGCTCTGAAAGGGTTTGATAAGAGGAGGAATTGTGTTACAGCTGGATACCAGAGAACCGTGCTGAAAGGAAAATAAAAAATAGGAGCAACATCAGCATGGGAAGGGCTCAAATTCAAAAGCAGAGAAAAATATATATACGCATCACTTAAAAGTGAGAAAGTGGAAGAGTCAGTAACATATGGAAAACTATATTTCCCATAAATTAATGTGTCTTGGTGATAATTATTCCAAGAATATTACTAAACATCATACATTAAAGAACACTTTCATGTGTACACAGGTATGAAAGAATGCAGAAGGGTGTTGCTAGAGACGTTGTGTGAACATTTGGAGAAGTTGCTGTTCTGCACCTGTGTTCACCAGTTAGACTTGTGCAAGAGTCCTAGGTGATCCTTCAGGTTTTCTGACACCCCTGTAACTCTGCCAATGGCAACGGCAGAGTAGCAGGCAGCTGTGTGCTGCCCACTGGGCAAGTGCATCTGCAGGGGTGTGCAGCTAGCATCCTTCCACACTCCTCAATGAAGACAGGGTGCTAGCACTCACAGCTCATCAGGAAAAAGCACCCAGCCCCCAAAATGCTGGAGAGCAAACCTCGAGCAGCTGTACAAACAAGGAGCTGACAACCAGTTTCTATAATGGGTACTGAACTTGGTCGACCTGACCACACAAGCAGGACTACTGAGTTCAATGCTGACAGTAAGGGTAGAAGGAGCTATTACTGTCACCCTGGTAAATCTGGCTGAAAATGCCAACTATTTAGATTTATAGATACAATTTAAATGTGCTTTTTCGACTCCTTCTTGGTTAACCCCAAACACAAAGAATCGAAGAAACATTTTCAACAAGGACAATTAGACATGGAGGATTGAGGCCATGTTTGGTCTTTGACAAAAGTAAAGATGTTTTCAAACACAGCTTTGCCTGGGGTAGCTAGAGGCTTTCAGTACTTCAGAAAACAATATTAAAACAGCTGGTTATCAACAGGTTAGGGAGAAGCCAGCTGCAAAGCTGGTGCAGGCAGAAGGTTCTGCACTACTGAGGGATCTCAGGATGTGGCCTCCAGTCTTCATTCAGGTGGATGGGTGGTTAACAGGCGACATCGTTTACTGTAAACAGCCATGTGGTTGTCTGGGGGAGCTGCTGTCTGCAAAGCTGTCTACAAGAGCAAATGTATTCTTTATATGTTTTGTTTCCAGATTGTGCACCACATTTTGGGAAACTCATAAAAATCTCTGGATCATACTTGGTGCATCATAAAGGTAGCCACCATGGGATGGGAAATGACAACTATGCTGCGGGAGCAGGTTTGAGCACTCTGCGAGCCTGCCAAGATTCCAAGGGAAAACAACAAGGCAGGCTTTTCAAATTTCTGCCAGCTCCTGCTCTATCAGGTCACTCTTATTTATTTTTCCTTTATGATATCTTCAGTAACTTTAATAAAGCTTTTCTTATGACTAACAGCTTGAAGGGATCAGGATATTAGAGGAAATGCAAAGGGAAAGACAACACTTAAGTAGCAACTCCCTCTTTGCAGTGCTGTGTCTCCAATATGTGTGCAATCTTTTAAATAATTACCTGGTGTTCCATTACTTACTCCCTCTTTGCAAACCTGTTTTTATGCTCCTGCAAACCCAGATCCCGCCCAAATGCTGCCAGGCTCATTCCAGGGTGTAACAATAGCTGAAATGATGAAAGAGATTGATGTTAAACTTCCATTGATTACTGTAAGGTGATATATTAAAAATTATTGATACTAATACAAATGAGAATTAGGCATAGAAGCAAGTCCCGAGCACAGAGGGAAAAGGAGGGGAAGGTGAATTTGTGGCTGTATGCATCTGTGTGCACAGAGTGGTGTGGTACATTAATCTATTAATTTCAAAAAAACTAAACTGGTATTAGTGCTTGTGTTTCTCTGCTGTTTTGAAAAAGGATGTCATAAACGAACACTAGAATAGCTTTTTGTACTGTATCTCCATGGATACTAATGTTACACAGGAGGTGTAGATTTTTGTAGTTAAAGAAAATTACATTTTTTTCCCAACTAAGTTTAATCATAAATGTGCAAATGCAAGAGATCCAGTTCATCAAAGGTACCTTTGTGATTATGGCCCATAGAGCTCCTTGTAGCTCCTCTGCCCAGGGCTCCTGCTGTACTATGAAAGCACACTTCCTAGAAACAAATATTCCTGTGTTACAAATGTGTGTCCTCGGAATGCGGATGGGAATTTAGGAATAGCCACAGATATCTGCAGAAATTGGAGACAGTGAAATCTCTGTGCAGAGCCCCATAATTGTTTACTCTAGGTCTTACCTTTAGCTTGGCACAATGTACGGGGCAGCACTAACAGGGAATAATTGGTAACAAATGACTTCTCTTTTCTGGCATACATTTTATCATGCTTTTCACCCCAGAGCTGTGCTTGCAGTGTGAGCAAGGGACATGTCACTCGCTGATGACCCGAATTAACCTGTCCTCCTGTTCTTGACCACAGACGGTTCAACTCCCAGCATTGCTCTGCTGAGTTTGGAGACAAAAAATCAGCTCCAGCCTCTATTTGTCAGGAAATGGGACATGTGGCTGCCGCAGGGCTCCCCAGGGTGCTGTTTCCAGCCTGCTGACGGAGGGACAGAGGCCCCACATCGCCTGCAGCCTGCTAGAGGTGGTGAAGCCAGGCACACTGTCCCCTCTGGTCTCCAGATGCTCAACCCAGGTGACCCGGAGTACAGAGCAGAGAGCTGGGGACTGGTTTCACAAGAGCCAAAGCTGGTGCTCGGGGGAAGTGTTGGTTGGCACCAGGTGAGCTTTGCCCACAAGGAAGAGCCCTGAGGTCCTGCTTCCATGTCCCTCCCCTGGAGGGTGGGTGCCTGAGGCCTGCTCTGCACTGTCTCCTCTGCCCTGCTTGGCTGGACGTCAGCAGGAGACGTGGCCTCTCAGTAGGGTGGAGTGCCACTGATCATCCCGTGGGAATTTGGGTCAGCAGCACCTGTGTGACAGTGGTGGTACACGAGGCCAGAGCGGGCCAGAGCCCTGGTGGGATGCTGCAAGCACACCCCTGTGCAAATGTGTGGGCGCTGGGGCTGTTTCCAGGCCCTGCTGAAGCCAGGGTCCAACAGCATCCAGAGTCTCCCCCCTCGCGAACGAGCTGTCGCCAGCCAGTGCAGGGGATGTATTTTTATCCCGTTGGAGGCAGTCTCCTAGCTACAGCTTGAAGAGGTTGGCTGGGCAGGGGCTGGCAGTCCTCAGCCGACACAAACGCAAACACCACGGATGAATCCTGGTGTTCAGGCCAAATCCTGATCTGGGTTTGTTGCTGTGTCCCCCCTCCCCCTGCCCCTTGGCTTGGCTTTCAGGGTTTCGTAGAAATGTTGCCCAGGTATTCCTGAGGGTTCCTGGAGCACGCCTGGTGACTGGGGTTGTTTACATCCTCTGCTGAGCTAGGAATGGATGGTCTTTTGTTCAAGTACAGAGATGTACGCTCCCTGCTGCAAGAATAAAAGACCAAATACTGTTTATGTTTTATGTAGTAATCTATCTCACATCTGCCAGAGTCTGGCTTTATGTAAAGATGTGAAAAAGCATTCATCAGCTCCTCTTTAAGGGCAAGGCTATTAAAAAATTATTTTAATTTTGGGCACGAATTCAGAATTTCCACTCTTTCTGAAGTTGCTTGTCTTCCTTAAATTGCTGTCTGTCTCACAACTGTTTATGGATAACAAAATGTCTTTAAAGATTCTCTTTTGTTTTGGAAAAACCTTCGAGATAACTTGTCTGGCATCTCCTGGATGTTTCGCAGATACTGCATGGCTGTTGTTGGGCTGTTACTAGGATGACTGGGAGTCAGGCAGGGTTACTGAAGCCTCCAACTTTCTTTGCTCTACCAGAGCAGGCACTGTAGCTGCTGCAAAGCACAGAACACCCCTGGGATTCAACAAAAGCTGGGCATTAGAGGAGACCGGGCTTTGAGACTGATCAATTCTTGTTTGCGAGGAAAATGCCTAACTGCGTCGTGAATTAATCTACTTAATTTCTTTTTTTTCCTTCATATTGCCTTCCTTTTGTTCTTTGGAAAGCTTGCACTTGCTCTCTGAGAACTAAATTACTTTTTCCTTTTGTTCTGATACGGGCTGCATAGGAACAATGAAACCTCTTGTTTTACTTTCAGGGAAACTCCCCCAGGGCCTGGACTTCTATTGCTGCTCCCATTGTTTCCATTTGCCATTTACAATTTCACCTTGTATATTCACAGATCTCATCAACATTTATTAAAGAGAGGAACAGACTCTGAATTTACACTATAGCAAAAATGTGGGACGGATGGGACATAATCTCAGACCAGAGGGTGATGTACATCTACCTGTGCCATGCAAGGGTTCTGTATGGAACAGACACGAGTATTCCAGCCCAAGGAGGTTTTTTTTGAAAATTATTTCCCTCTATGGTTTTACCAAGCAACGTTTCCTTTCCAGTTTCAAGGACTTCTACGTCTCCAAGATAAAAAGCGCACATGTACAGGTGCAATTTAATTGAATCCCATATTATTAAAAGGAAGGAATAGAAGCCCTCTATGACAAAAATTGGACACAGTTATGCACCATACATTGGAGCAATTCATAAGCTCAGGAACAAATGTGTTTTGAAGCTTCTATTTTATATAGCCTAGAAAGAAACAGAGAGTCTTTTAATGTCTTTTATAAGTTTAGGAGTTATTATTAACAAAAAAAAAAGAAGAAAGGAAATTCCTTCCAGAAAGGTTGCATACATGACTACAGTGAAGCTTTCTTATAGGATAAATGTGGTTATGTCCTCTTCTCTGAGCTGTTTCTTTATGTTTTGGTGGAAATTAACTATCGTAAGTCTTACACTCAAAAAAAAGGTATTTTTTTCATATACACTGGAACAATCTCCAAATTCGCTGAGAACTACTCTAAAGAACACAGTAAGGTCATGGTGCTCTGGCCTGTCTAACACCATATCTAATGCTGCAATCTCATATTCCCCCTTTCTTTGAGTAAGCCTTGCCCTAAGGTGTCATCCATGGAGTCAGCTGAAGTAGAAAGTAATTTCCCTTGTGACTACGGAGAATTTAAAATCAACTTTTTTGAGATAAACAGAAGTTTTCTGTAACTTTCAAGTGTCCCTACCTTTCTCTAGGCAGAAACGATGGACGGAGGCACTGTAGCTGCCACAAATTAATTTTTAATCAGGCTGTGTCTTCCCAAATTGCAGTATGTGCAGTAGGGTGAAGCAGTGCATTGCTGGAGTGTCCTGTCCACCTGGGAGCTGCTGTCATCGTCAGCAATGGCATGTAACCAAGATAAATTTGGGAACATTTGAAGCAAGCAATGAATCACTAGCTGTCGTGTATAATTATATGTCACTGGATAACGTAATGTTGGTGTTGGAGTGCATGTGGGCCAGTAAACCTTTGCTGGAATGGATGGACTGTAACAAGACTATAAGGGCCAAGAGACCCACTTCCCCTCTTCAAGTTTTCAGACTAAGACTGGGGGTGCCCCTGGGGAGCACACTGCTCTTGCCAGCAGACAAGTCATTACCAAATGGAAGGAGGAGCATGGATTTTTATTGCCTGTGCTATGAAGGAAGTAAAACTAGAAGATCTAATAGTCCTTTCTGGGTTTCAAATCCATGAAAACATATGTGGTGTCACAAGATCCTTCCTGTTAACAGCAAAGCCTTTTTCCTTTGGTTCAAATAGCAGCAATCAGTTGCTACTTGCTGGCTGTAGTGCATTGTTTACTTGTCTCTAGAGGTATGCAACTGACGTATTATTGTGCTTTGTTAATTTTCTTTTGTTTTCATACTGTCACATACTTTTTTCTTGAATTGTTTCTTTTATAGCTTCACTAAGTGCTGCCTCTTCTGGGAAATAACTCTGTGTTTGAGGCTCAACCCTTCAAGGTGTTGAGAGCTCTGGACCTTCTCCAAGAAAGCTCTTAAGAGAACGGTCAGCTTTAGGTGTACAAGTAGTCTGGGCTAAGAAGCACTGTGTTTTTAGATGGAGCCTCCAGAGCATAGTGGCCACTTTGCCAGAAATCAGTTGATTTAAACATATATGTCATTATTTTGACACTTATCTACAGAAGGTTCCCTTAGCTCATCTCTGAAGTATTAGGGCAGCCATGGAGCACTTGTTATTAACACACTATTGTTTAGCTATGACTCTGAAGTAGTCTAGGCAAAAAAAAAAAAAAAAAAAAAAAAAAAAAAAAAAAAAAAAAAAAAAAAAAAAAAAAAAAAAAAAAAAAAAAAAAANTTCTATATTCAAAATTTTTTCAGAAGGAAAAATTAAATCTCAGACTTTGGGTGTTTATCTCCTTTTAAGCATCTACAGAAATCCACATTCCAGCTAAGAGATAAAAAGATATAGCAAGGAGAGGGGAATAAAGAATGTTTGAAAAGAAACAGAAGAGCCTGGACTGATGTATTTGAGCAAGAGCTAATGTTAGGAATTTCCATGTAGAATAAGCAAAATAAATTGTCATCTCATGGTTTAAATACTGCCAGATGATTCAATATACTTTTCACAGCATTCTTTTACCATGTGATATTCTCTTATGTTTGTTGAAGTCAGGAAATGAGAAACTGCTTGAAAGGGAAAGGTTACGCCTCGTGTCATTGTATAATATATGCCCACAAGCCTATTATATTAACAGAGCTGCTTAGGATAATTCAGAATGGAAGATGGAGCTCATTTCTGCCACAGTATATTCTCACTGTGATCCGCTGACAGAAATCAGTGTATCATACATTTGTTAAATTAAGGTTCATGAGGAATAGAGCCAATGAAGAAATCGTATTTTTTTCTTGGGAAAGCTGATTTTTGAAAAAAGTTTTTAGCCTGAATCAGGATGAAAAACCAAATTCTTACACGTGTTTATTCCAGCAGTCTATTAAATAAGATATAAAATGTTGATTTGAGTAAATTAAAGCATTGTGTGTCAACATTTGTAGACTTTCCATTTAGATTGTGACTCTCATTTACAGTTTTAACTCGAATTAGTTTGAAGTTCTGAAAGATAATTTTAACTAAAGGTGAATGTTTATATTAAAAATGTTGAAATCGAACTTTTTAATAATTCCAAAAATAGGCTTTGGGAATAAGTAATTTGAGAAAAATTACTGTTTGCAACTGACATTTTTCTTTTCAAAGCACAAGTATTTCCTAAAAGAATAATATTTTCCCCAGAAAATTCTTAGCCACCCATAATGATGAAGTAAGCAATACATGTTTTAATTACCTTGCTGTTTACTTTCTCTGTAGTTTCCCAGACTTTAAGGAAACTATTGAAGCAAGGGTAGAGAGGATTGTCTGTTCTGCTCACCGTCATAAAACTCAAATATTGTGGTCTGGTCTGATGTTAGACTAGTTCAGATGTTCTTCTGCCTGCCATGTTAGAGGCTCTGTTCATGACCAGAGGCACATACAAGGCATTAACATATCAGTATCACACATAGTCTCCACCGAGTGCGGAAGGGGCTCAGAGGGGAGGAAAGAATTGTTCACTAGCTGCATTTCTTCAATTCACATGCTTGTCTGCCACTTTATATCAGAAAATCTAGTGAAATGTGGTCAGTCCTGGTTCTGGTTGGTATAAAAAAAAAATCATATACTTTTCATTAATCTTGGTGTTGTTTTCAGTTGTTTCTGGGTTTAGCAACAATTCTGACACCCACTTCTAAATTAAAAAAGGTTGAGAGCTGCTGCTGCTTTTTTACCTATTAGGCTTTAACATATAATTCAAGAATTAAATGTTTAACATGCAGTTTAGAGGAAGAACTTTATATGAATTGTCTCTACCATTAGCGAACGTGACGTGGAAGATAACGATGAATTGTAAATGAAGGGGATAACAGGATTTTAAAATCAGCAGAGAGGCCAGAATTCATTTTTTAATAAATCCTGCCAGCATGCTCATTCATTGACCTTGCTGCTGCTGTGTTGGTGTTGCTATAGCTGCCAAGGTTTATGGTTGCTTTCCCTGCACCCAGCAGTCCTTGCCTGTGGCTGCTGCTGCCCTGCACACCCCACTCAGGCAGGCACCCCTGCCCCCTCCTGTCACCTTGCCCGGGGATGGGGTTTGGGTCTTCCCCACAATGGGATCACAAGTCCCACTGCCTTTCTGGAAAGCTCCCTGTGCCACCCCAAGACCCTGCAAGGGATCTGGGCAGGGGAAGCTGCTCTGGGTTCAACCCTTGGAATTTCACGGCTTTTGGTGTGCTATAGGATGGTTTGTTGAAAGCTGCTGAATGTGATCTGGTAAATAACCTTCAGAAAGACCCATACCTCAGTGTGTGCTTTACCTAGCAATGATTTTCCCTTTCCTGAGTATAACCCCTAAGCATTGATACCTGGCAGGTAAGCAGATCAGGGTTGGAAATGGGGTTTTTACCAGTCTGGACTCATTCATTTTTTTTTTTTTTTACCTCTTCTCTATTGGATTATTCACGTCTATGCAAACGTTCAGTTCTGTATTACATCTTTTCTGCCATTTGGCAAGTGTGCAGGGTGTACTTACACTTTCCATACAGATATGAAAAACTCTTTCTGTATGCTAACAGGACAAGCTAGCTCACCTGCTTTCAATGTGAAGGCCCATCCATAACTCAAGAAGACCAACAAGAGGTGTTTCTATTATTGTTTTAGTTCAGCACGCTCCATTTTGTGTCTCAGAGGGACCTGGAAGCATGCAGTTACAGTCCTGCAGTTACAGTCCTTTAAATAAACTTTCATTCTGGTTGGGGCAGGACACATGGCTTTCTTGTTACTCTTTGGCTCTCCTACAGGAGTAGACCTTCTTCAGGCTTTACACAGCCTTCATACATCTAAATCTTTCAAAGGAGTGAAAGGAGAAGAGGATCTGTTGTAAACTGTGGTCACCTTTGTAACCTTCATTCCAAATACTAGAGAAGACAGAAAAGTCCACAGTTTTTCTGTGCTGAGGATTGTAAATAATTCGCCAAAAATCTTGGAAATAATCATAACCTATTCCTTTTTCCCAAGATGACAGAAAAAGGAAGGGACTTTCAAAGGCATGAAGTATGAGCTCATTTCCATGATCTTTTGACCAGAAAAGAAGAATGCATATGTGAAACTGTTGCATCCAGTCTGTCCTTTGTTGGCTGCCCATTGATTTATGCAAGCACATAAATTACTCAGTATCAGAGGACTGCATATTGTATGGCCTCAAGTCAGCAAGACAAACAAGTACATGACTAATTTTAAGCAGATGAGTTGTTCCAAGAGAAAGGACTTTTGTGAAAAATTAGAATTAAACAATTTCTACAAAGAACTGAAACATATACATTGCTTCCAGATGAGCCTCCTTGCAGAATCCAAACATCCTGGCATCTGAATATGCTGACATACCATACTCTATCCCAACCAGACCTAATACAGTTGACTTTTCAACAGAAATAGGAAATACCAAAAGTATGGCAGAACTATTGACTCAGAGTGGAAGAAGTTGCACTTGCTCATAGGCTTCTGTAGATTCTGTTCTGGAGGGCAACAAAGCAGCTCTGGGAATGAATTTATTCACTTTTCCAAAGGAGTTGACTTCTTCAGCCTCTGTTTCAAAAAAAAATGCCTTTTGAGTATTCCTGTCAAAGCCTTGTATTAAAATTTTATTTCTCCTGTCAAAGGCAATAATTCGTGTGCTAGCAAGCCACAAACATTGCCTTATAAATGGCATTGTGAAAATATGTAGACAGCATCCTACTTTCCTCAAATCAAGCATGCTAAGGACAACAGCTGCTGCCTTTCTAGCTTGGGTAGCAGGTGTTTGACCACCTACAAGCAGGATGTTTTCTTCTTGTATGAAAATCATGCAGGTTTACTCAGCGATGCCAAAGAATCAAGGCAATGCAGTAGTCCAAAAATTAAAATGCTGACAGTCTTCCTCTTATTGCATAACTTGGTTCAGCGCCATGGAAAAATACATCAAATAAATCAAAATGGAACAAAGAGTTTTGTCCCTGTATGTGCTGTAGAGGCTTTATGAAGCCACCTTTCTTGTTCTGCTCTGTGTTTATTTATTTTATGGCATCCTGGAAAAGTCTATATGGTGAATAATTAACTTGGGAAATCTTGTGAGCCTGGCATCTCTGAAAAAATGCAAATGCCTCTGAGTTTTCTTACAGTTTAATGGATTCTAAGGAAATCGTTGGAGCTGGTCCACTGACTGAACAGCATTGGCCCAGTTCCTTAATTTTGAGTAGCATAAAGATATTTGACAAAAAAAGGTGGTTTTAATGAAAGTGGTTAAAAACTTATTACAAGAAAATGGTAAGTTATACCTCCAGCCACATTAAAACGGCAGGAACTGATAGGAAGAACTGCAGGAGACCAGCAGGAGTGGATAGAGGCAGAGTCCAACAGCTGGAGCAGGAAAACATAGAGCATTTTGTAGGTTAACCTAAGATGAAACTGAAACAGATTGACTGGGGCTTAGGAAGAGGAGTGATAGAGCTTATTTCACATGTTTTCTGGCTAGGGAGGAAAGATATTCATGAAAGACCCTTAACTTTTTATTTTGGGAACTGAAAGAAGATCAAAATAGACCATATGCTCAGTGCAGACAGCACTGGTGTTTGATGAAATGGCTGTAAACCTTTCAGAACTTGCTGAGGAAATTAGCAGGAAATGAAAAAAAACCTCCTCCAGTTCTATTTTTACCTTTCATGACATTGTATTATATTATCCAGTTTTAGTACAAAGAAACCACGGCTTAAGTATTGAAAAAGGCACTTCTCAAAATATCAAGGAAAAAAAGCTTTTTCAAGGGCAGAAAACCTGAAAGAACATTTCATACAGGTGCAGGTGCTCAGAGGAACATTTTGTTTCACATAGTTTAAGTCTGTAAAGATCTCAGCCACTTTGTGTTTAAAATAACTTTTAGTATCCAGCACTGAAAATCCTGATCCAATGTTCCTTAAAATCAAGGGGTTTCTCTTTGTCATTGTTTGCAATCTCTGTCTAATATATTTTTGTCTGTATTTGCATTAGCGCTTCAAAAGGTGTGCCGCTGTTCTAGCAATCATGCAACCTAAAATAAGAGGGAGCTGAGACTTTGCATGCACTAAGCAAAAAAAGGTTAGTTGCCTAAAATATTCTCCTCACCCAAGCCACAAAGGGGATCCTGTGAGCTGGTCTGACATGTGGCATCTGTGACTCAATGCTGGCTCCGATTGAAATAAACACGGTTCTAGAAGATGAGTCAGATAAAAATGGCAGCTGGGAAGACTTTTCTCAAGGATAAGACTTGTGTCTGCCCAGTGTGACACTTTTCTCCCGACTGCTATTTTGAATGGCCATCTGGTGCGAGTCTGTTCCAGCCACGTACACATTCTGAGCAGTTTCTCCATCTACCTCCAGTACTTTAGATGCAGAGGCTCTACAGAAGAGTGTAGATATGATCTGGGAAGCAAGCCTAACCATATTGCAGTTGAACATCACTGCATCTCCAAAGCCGCCAAGAGAACTGGCTGAAGAAGCGGTTTCCAAGACACCAGATGCTGTTGCAAACCAGTCGTGCAGAGCTCGTTATTTTCTTTTTGAGAGCTGGTTTCCTTCCTCCTGTGATGAGTAGGCACAGAGAGAGAGGGATGGCCAAAGGGAAGTTGCAACTCTGCTCTCTGAGAAGTGCACGTACTGTGTTTTGCTCTTCAAAACCAAGATGTCTCTTGTTCATTACAAATATGAAATTTCTCTCTGCATTTTGATGTTTCTGTCCCCTCCTCTTCTGGAGTCATTGCAGGAAAGAGGTGCCAAAAGCTGTAGTAGATTCCAAGTTTCAAAGCTGCCCTTGTATCATAATTCCCTCCTAGTCTCCTAGTCTCTCCTCTCCTTTTTCAATTCACCATTTCTTTCATATCTCTCTCTTTTCTCTCCAGCCTACAACCTCCTGTTGTATTTCCTTTAAATAGTAATTTGGAGCACTGCAGTGCGATATACTTTACACCACTAGCAGTACAATATACATGACACCACTATTCTTGAGGATCTTTGTGGATGTGTAACAGGCTTGTATATCTTCCCAGCTATTTTTTTAAATCCATCCTCATCAAACTAGGGAGTAGCTGCTACTGATGTATAATCTGTTCTTCATCTTCTTCCTAATACTGCACCCAAATTCTTTGGCAGCTTGCAAACACTTAGTGCTTGTTTTGGAATGTCTTTGATCACTGAGTTAGGGCCAGGACACGACATTCACAGCTAAGCTGTACCTTCTGCACTTGCCTTTTCTGCATCCGCAGTGATGATTTTTATCAATCTTTGAGTTTGGTTTGGTTGTGTTGCCCTGAAGCTGTTGATCAGAAAGCCTCAGTTCTCTAATATCCAGCAGTACGCATAGATAGTAATCGCTTCTGATGTGGGACAAGAGGAGGAATAGTACATTTTTTATTAAATCAAAGTCTCTAAGTGCTTCTTGGTATTGCATAATAGATTGCAATCCATGATTTCAGAGCTTATAGGTACAAAATCTTCCTGGAGCAATAGCCTCAGCTGTGCACTCCTCTTGGTCAGTTTATGTGGGATCAGAAATGCATTATGGAGAATGAGCAGTTAAATACATGTTTTGCCATTACTGGTTCCTCTGCCAGCTTCATTGAACAGGTTTAATTCTGTATTACTCAGAAAGATTACATATGCATAAAATTAGTTTCTGTGGTTTGGGAATCAATTCCCTGGTTTCTCGAAGCTGTTTTAATCAGATACACATTTCTCACATTGTTCTAAATTTCCTTAACCCCATGAAAATGAGGTTAAAGCTGACTTATTTCAAATTTTATTAACATCTAAGAAAAAACTTGTCTTACAATTTTTACAACCAAGAACTACTTAATACCAGGCTACATGAAATAGCTAATTATGTATATGCTATTTTTTTAAGTGCTTTGCTTCAGTGTTCCTTAAATAGCTTTTTCACTGTAAAATTAATACATAAATTCCCTATGAATTTATGATAATCATTCATAGTTTCCCACTAAGCTATGGGAATTTTTTTTTCTTTTCTGTTGTAACATCCTTGTTTCCTTCTCATGTGTAGCATTTCCAAATAAATATAGCACAGCAATCAGCAGATCTTTAGAAAATACACAAAGGACTAAACCAAACAGACCAATGAACCATAGGCCTGTTGGTGTATTTCCTGCACCACACGATATTTTTAACACTCATCAAGCTTTCAAAAGCTAATTGGAAGTCCTAAGTATTTCCCTAATTTTGTTTCTCATTCTCCTGGTGCAATGAGAAAATAACATCAAGAAACAGAAACTCCACTTGGCTTAGCACAGCGGGTTATACAAGTGCATGTATTTAAGTAGGTGGAGCCTTAACCTTAACATATTTAAAATCAGTTTTCTTTTAATATAATTGCAAACTAGAAACTAAACAGATGCAAACACACACAGTACAAAATGCAGCAGTTTTGTGAGTGGAAGAGTATTGCCTCCCTGTTTGGCTGTTGTCAGCATTCAGACCTGGAGCTGATGGTACCATATCCCTAAGCTAGTAAATGTAACTGACAGCAGCAGTGTGGCTCTGTAAGGGCTGGGCGTCAAAGGAGACGTATCAGATCCCATTAGCCAGATACACAACACTGAAACCTGCGGAAGGTCAGGGATCTTAAGCCTGCTTTGCAGTTCAGGGGTGCTGTGGTCCTCCACTCCTATCTGAACCCCATTCCTGCCCTCTCCCTTGTTCCCTCTACCCCTTACCCTTTCTTTCCAGCACTCCCCGCAAGCCTTCTGATATGAGGCAGCTTCTTCCTTCTCTTTCAGGTAGCTGGAAGACATCAGGAAAAGTAGTAGGAGCATACAGGAGAGTTTCCTTGCATGTGGTTTTTGCTGCTGGGCCACAGATCCTTGAGTGCCTGAAAAAGCAATTGTAAGGGAGCTTTGCCTGGGAAAGGCACTTTGCAGGGGAAATTGCCTTTCCACCCCATGATGGAGCACACTAAACAGAGTTCTTGGGGAAATGCAGGCTCCAACCTCTAACACATGATTTATTATCAATGGCAAACTGAGAATTTTTGAAATTTTATATTTTAACCAAATTTGGGCAAATTTCCCAAGTAATGACTAAAGGCAAATTCTTTGCCAGGATCTTATACACACAGCTGTGACATATTTCAGATCCCAGACCCAAAACAGTAAGACACTGGAACNTATCAGATCCCATTAGCCAGATACACAACACTGAAACCTGCGGAAGGTCAGGGATCTTAAGCCTGCTTTGCAGTTCAGGGGTGCTGTGGTCCTCCACTCCTATCTGAACCCCATTCCTGCCCTCTCCCTTGTTCCCTCTACCCCTTACCCTTTCTTTCCAGCACTCCCCGCAAGCCTTCTGATATGAGGCAGCTTCTTCCTTCTCTTTCAGGTAGCTGGAAGACATCAGGAAAAGTAGTAGGAGCATACAGGAGAGTTTCCTTGCATGTGGTTTTTGCTGCTGGGCCACAGATCCTTGAGTGCCTGAAAAAGCAATTGTAAGGGAGCTTTGCCTGGGAAAGGCACTTTGCAGGGGAAATTGCCTTTCCACCCCATGATGGAGCACACTAAACAGAGTTCTTGGGGAAATGCAGGCTCCAACCTCTAACACATGATTTATTATCAATGGCAAACTGAGAATTTTTGAAATTTTATATTTTAACCAAATTTGGGCAAATTTCCCAAGTAATGACTAAAGGCAAATTCTTTGCCAGGATCTTATACACACAGCTGTGACATATTTCAGATCCCAGACCCAAAACAGTAAGACACTGGAACTTCTTTGAAAATAATGTTATTTTTAATATGGGTAAAATAACATTATGTCCTTAATGTCATTCTAAAAAAATGAATGAATCCTTTCAATTGAAACTTTCAAATAAAATCTAGCCTGTGGAAAATGTTTTTAATCTGTTTCTAACAATTACAGCTGAAAAATGAAAAATTTTATGAGTTGGACATTTTTTGTTATAGACATTTTTACCTGAATTCCTTGTAGCTACATCTTTCAGTTTTAGAATGATAATACTGTCAAAACTTCTTGATATAAAGAAGGAAAAAGAGTACTCATACAATAAACACAATAAATATTTACTCAATAAGTGCCATGGTTACTCATCTTACAGTATTTTCACCTTTTATCCCAGCTGATCTCCCCTTGGCAGGTTAATTCAGAGTACCTACTTAAAGTAGCCTTCAACTACTGAGTTACGACTAATTCCCCTGTTTCTGTTTGGTACTCTGTAGCTGTGGGTTAATCCGTCGCAACCAGACCCAGTACATCTGTTAACAGGAAATGCTTGAAGAAGCTTAGAAAATTTTAAATAATGTTTTTTTCCAGGTTGCTTAGAGTTTAAAGCGGCATAATCTTGCAGAAGTCTATGACTGCATTTTCCACTTTAATCTTGGAAAGTGGCACAGGAAAGAGGGTAATACAATAAGACATCGTCTGAAGATTAAAAATTGCATTGATCTGAAATATTTGCCATGTAACAAAGGTGACCGTAGTTGTTTGCTAACAGGACACCAGCAAGGCTGAAAACTAAAAGCAAGAACAAGCTGTAAGCAGCATGTGAACTTGCAAGAATGCTACCCAGCATGGGTCTCTCCCAAGCAGCTGGGTGAGAGGTTTATCTCTTCACGAGAGAGCACCAATGGAGAGAACAATGTCAAAACCAGCTCAGCTTTACTAAAAAACCTTGCCAGAAATGCTTGAATCAGACTGAGTTTGTACTGAAGTACTTGTGAGGTATCTCTCTGTAGTGTCTAGTTACTAACGGTGCTTAGTCATACATTTTTTGCACTATTTTACTTAACAGACTTCAAGAACCACAAAGTACTTTTTTCCCCCCTATGAATTCCGATTATATTTTCACACTTTGTCGCTTTGAAGAAGTAGTGCACAGCAGCTACCACTTGCCTTAAGTTTTGTCAGCTGTCAGACAGTCTTTGACAACATGAACAGTGAGACTGTATGACATACACTGGAAATTTGTAGATTACTGTGCAAAGCTGTTTGAATTTTGAAGGATTTTTGTTGAGAAGGAAAATGTGCCCTCTTCTATCCTTCTGTTCCCTCTGTGCCCTCTCAACTGTCCTGATCTCTCCTTCTCTACTGCTGCTAGTCAGGATTGATCCTCTCACCCTGGAGCGTGTAGTGGTACAGTGATTTCACTAATCATAGTCACTGCCTGAGAACAGCAAAAGGTGCTTGGAGAGAATCAAGGTGCTCGGAGACAATCATTGAGAATGTGCAGGTCACACAATCTGCAAAGCCAAAACCCCAAGAACTCTGGAGGTCCATACTCAAGTCTGCATGATCTGGGTAACTTCAGATAACCTCCTTCCTGGTGAAATTCGTACAGGCTGGTATTCTTCCCAAGAAGCCTTGTAATTTTATCTGTAAGACAGTGAATTGATTGAGTGGTAAAAATGCCAGTTTTCAGATGCTTCTGTGCTGTCCAAGTCCAAGAACACTGGCATCAGCATGAAGTTCCGTATCTTTGGCAATGTGCTAACCAGTGCATTTTTAGCTACGGGAGAGCAACACATCTATCCAATGGATGATTGATAAGTTTTTTGCATGAATGAGTGCTCCACATAATAAGAATGAAATGGCCAAAAATCTTGAAATCCTGAAGATGTATCTGCCATTACATGGATTGTATGCAGACAAAGGGGCTTACCCTGACCAGCTGGTGTTTTGGTGACCCTGAAATCTACAGAAAGAGAGATCAATTTAGTCACACCTGTCATGTCATGATTTTACTGAAGCAGTAACTTTTCAGGTCAATAACTTCAAGGAGCTAACCTAATGCTCTTGGTAATGTCTGATGTAGGTTACATTGGCCACCAACAGGAAAGAAGGTAGCCATTACAGCTTTACAGATTGAAATTATGAAACTTTGTTAAATTGTGCTGAGTTTTGTATTGTATTTTGTTCAGAGCCCAAAATAATATTTCTGTTGTCGTGTTAGGGTTAAACTTAGTAATTCTCAATAGTATGCTGATCCTGATGCTTACTCAACATGGTAACAAATCTTGTCGTCAATACATACTCCTTTTGACAGTAAACCTCCAAAGAGAAGAAATGTGATTATTCATTAAAATACCCCACCGAATTAAGGAAGGAAGACAAGAAAGCAAACCTACCAGCTCTTACTGATGAAAAGAGAGCACCTAGATATGACATCATGAAGTTAAGAAAGTATGCCCACCAGGTGTTGAATATCTAGGAGTCAAACCAAAATTTTTTGCAGAAAGAACCATTGGACAGTTTTCTAAATGTGCATGCATATTTTCCGACTTCCGGGGGAAGAGTACAATACTTTTTTTTACATGATCACATGTCGGAAACTTAACCATCAAAGATGAGATTGAGAGTATATCAACTAAGTACATCAACTGGTGTTCCACAGGGGTGGGTACTGGGACCAGTGTTGTTTAACATCTTTGTTGGAGACATGGACAGTGGGATGGAGTGCACCCTCAGCAAGTTTGCTGATGACACCAAGCTGTGTGGTGTGGTGGACACGCTGGAGGGAAGGGATGCCATCCAGAGGGACCTTGACAGGCTGGAGAGGTGGGCCCATGCCAACCTCATGAAATTTAACAAGGCCAAGTGCAAGGTCCTGCACGTGGGTCGAGGCAATCCCAAGCACAAATACAGGCTGGGCAGAGAATGGATAGAGAGCAGCTCTGAGGAGAAGGACTTGGGGGTATTGGTGGATGAGAAGCTCAACATGAGCCGGCAGTGTGCGCTTGCAGCCCAGAAAGCCAACCGTGTCCTGGGCTGCATCAAGAGAAGCATTAGCAGCAGGTCAAGGGAGGTGATTCTCCCCCTCTACTCTGCTCTCGTGAGACCCCACCTGGAGTACTGTGTTCAGATGTGGGGCCCCCAACATAAAAAAGACATGGACCTGTTGGAGAGAGTCCAGAGGAGAGCCACAAAATTAATCAGAGGGCTGGAGCACCTCCCCTATGAGGACAGGCTGAAAGAGTTGGGGTTGTTCAGCCTGGAGAAGAGAAGGCTCCGAGGAGACTTAATAGCAGCCTTCCAGTACCTGAAGGGGGCCTACAGGAGAGATGGGGAGGCACTCTTTATCAGGGAGTGTAGTGAGAGGACAAGGGGTAACGGGTATAAGCTAAAAGAGGGTAAATTTAGACTAGACATTAGGAAGAAATTTTTCACTATGAGGGTGGTGAGACACTGGAACAGGTTGCCCAGGGAAGCTGTGGATGCCCCATCCCTGGAGGGGTTCAAGGCCAGGCTGGATGAGGCTTTGAGCAACCTGGTCTAGTGGAGGGTGTCCCTGCCCATGGCAGGGGGGGTTGGAACTTGATGATCTTTAAGGTCCTTTCCAACCCAAACCATTCTATGATTCTATGATAACTACAGTGTGATATGAAACACAAGTAATCAATTTGTTTTGAAAACAGAATGTTCTTTGCATTTTGAAAATAAAGATTTTTCCATGTGTTTGTTTCTCAAAGATAAAAAATACAAGCACTGTCATCAGAATATCAAGAAACAGCAATGATGATGCATATTCATTCTGTTTTGCAAGTTTATCTGTATCTTCTCCAGTATAATTCCTGACTGCATTGTCATGCCAAACTATCAGAGTATACTCAATACCTCATGGCAACAAGTTTAACATGTTACATCTTATTCTTCGATTTTATATGTAAACAAATGTAGTACTTTGATTTGGCACCAAAATTCCTCATCAACAGTTTCCTCTTTTTTATTTCCCAGTGAGGATTACATTTTCCATAAACTTCCATCATGTTTGAAGACAAGAATTACACTGTCTGACTTGTATACTATATTTCTTACAGTACACTGTGAGGCTAATGCAATGCAAGAAATACTGTTCAAGATAATTATCAATATATCATTTTATTACTGAATATTAGCTGCTTTTTACAGTAAATATGTGGTTAGAAAAATGTAAACCTTCTGCCAAGAACAGATATGTGAACTGTATTAACTACTAAGCCAAGAGTTTAATAACTAGCATGAAAGTTTAAACTGATTTTAAGTAGCTTTTACACATATAATAAAAATGAAATTCTTCAGTTGTTTAGATGAGAATGCCAAAAAGTATCCACAAATCTCAGTCTTTTGTATTCAAAATATAAAACCTCCCTAAAGTATTTAAACAAATGTATAGCGTGCAACAACTGCTAAAGTAAGCAGCCCAAAAGCAAGTAGCAGTGAAAAGCAGAAGTCCTGTGTAACACAGCACATAGATTATTGAACATGAGTGATATGCAAGGGTAAAATATTTTTCTTCTGACCGCAAAGGAGGCAAAATAATACAATACATTCTTAACATGAACAAGTGAACGAGATCAAAGTGCCTTTTGTTAACATTTCTGGCAGATTCAGTATTTGGCAGCCATTGTGTCAGTGTTAAAACTAATCTGTAAGAACAAGGAGGGATCACATTCATTTGGAGAGACCTCCCATCCTGAGAGCTGTTCGGGCTCTACCTCGCACTAACAGGACTCTGCTCTGGTGGGCCTGGCACAGTTCCAGTTTGCTACATGAATCTCAGTCAGTTCAAACTGGGGCTGCCTATAAAGTTAATGCAGTTATTTACACTGAATGAGCAAGTATAAGCAGTGCCACAAAGTAAAGCGCTATCTTCTAAACATACCCTCAGAGAGTGGTGGAGAGCCACGGTGGGAAAGCAAGCAGTGGCAGAGCTCCGGAGGCCTCCGCTCACAGTCTGCTCCAGAGAGGAGAAGCCAAAGCAGATTTTCCTGCACGTGGCATCTCTCTCTCAGCTTCTGCAAAAAGCATTGCTGAGATCAGAGTTCATCTTTCCTATAGATAACAGCCATATTAGCAGAAGTGTGTCTGTTCCCAGGTCTGTAAGATCAGGGCAAAGGTCATAGAGTCATAGAATGATTTGGGTTGGAAGGAACCTTCAAGATCATTGAGTTCCAACTCCCCTGCCATGGGCAGGGACACCCTCCACTAGCCCAGGTTGCTCAAAGCCTCATCCAGCCTGGCCTTGAACACCTCCAGGGATGGGGCATCCACAGCTTCCCTGGGCAACCTGTTCCAGTGTCTCACCACCCTCACAGTAAAATTATTTTTCTAATATCTAATCTAAGTTTACCCTCTTTCAACTTAAAATTGCTCCCTGTCATCCTGTCACTGCACTCCCTGATGAAGAGTGCCTCCCCATCCCTCCTACAGTCCCCCTTTCAGTACTGGAAGGCTGCTATAAGGTGTCCCCAGAGCCTTCTCTACACTGAGTAGCCCCAACTCTCTCAGCCTGCTTGAGAGCTTTGCTGCTTCCATGCCTACTTTCAGCTGTTGTCACCGTGTCCTCTCCTCACCAGCAGCATGGTGGGTGGCTTGGTTTTACAGCACTGAGTGATGGATTTAAAAATACCCCTGCCCTGTAAAGGTATTTTCTGCCCAGCTGTCTGCACGCTTCTCGTACTACACCTATCTTGGCTCTTCCCCAGTTCTTTCCACCAGACCCCTCAGCCTCAGTTCCAGGATCTGCAGATGTTGCCCTCTTACTCTGTGAGTCACCTCCAGCCAGGCACTTTCTCTTCCACCTGGAGCGTCACAGGGTTCAGACCGTTTCTTGATGGGCCAAATCACTCTGGACTCAAATTTTACATTTGAAACACAATTACTTACGGTGGGCCAAGAGCTCTGAGGTGGCCCCACCAAATGACCAAGAACACCTGGTGGAGGCCCCAAGTGTTGGCTTTGCCTTGCTCTTGTTCCTGGCCTGCAGTGCTTCACTGTCTCTGGCTTTCCAGCATCCAGACTCACTTGGCTGAACTTCCTTTTGCTTAGGTGAAGAAACACTCTTGTTGAGTTGGAACAGGATCATCTCATCTAGCATGAGAAAGCCAGAGCCATTTTAATGGAGCAATCGGCCACTGCTCTTGCACAGCACTGGTCCCAGGTTCAGCTGGGGCTTTCCCCTGAACATTCATCATTTAGATTTGCTCTGATGTCCTCCTCACCCTCCATAAACACTCTAGGTCGTGCAGACATGCCTCCTACCACGATGGATACACAACCTTCTCCTCCCCCACCATGTGTCCTTCTCTTGGATCCCAGTTAACACTGAAGT
This sequence comes from Syrrhaptes paradoxus, assembly GCA_013400615.1. Lineage (NCBI taxonomy): Eukaryota > Metazoa > Chordata > Aves > Pterocliformes > Pteroclidae > Syrrhaptes > Syrrhaptes paradoxus. The sequence goes on from VZTO01027010.1 coordinate 117,474, forward strand.
TTCCTTTCCCCGCCAGAGTCAGAGAGGTCCCTACACTGTGAGTAAGAAGGTGGAGTCATGCTGGGAGAGAGGGGCTGACAATGGCAACCCTTGAAAGTGAGGAAGAGAAGATCCTGCCTCTCTCTCTGCAAGTGAAGGGAACAGAGATGGCTTTCATCTCCCTGTGCTCAGAGCTGTAGTACCTGTGGGTGAATCCAGACTGTCTGTGACATGACTGCACACCAGAGTCAAGATGATGGTGAATGTGATCCAGTACAAACAGGGAAGAAGGAAAGGAGGCTGGCAGCTTTTAAAGAGGTGCTGCAGACTGCCAGCCTGCAGGAGTAGGAGGAGTGAGGCAGCCAAACGTAGTGTGCAGCCGAGCACTGCTGCGTCCCTGAAGCCAGCTCTGTGGTCAGGCCAGGAGGGACAAGAGGTGGACACTGGGAGTGAGAATTGGCACAAGCAGCTGCAAGTGGCCAGCACCTAGTTGCAGACTCTTTGGATTATACACTACATAGACATCTCTGTGTCCATTCTCCATGTGCCAGCCAGGTGCCCTCCAGCCAGCCTCCTGGTGATCTGGTAGCAGGCAACAAGGAGCACTTTGTGGCCAAGCACGGACCTGCTGTGCCTGGAGACCTCACGGCGATCCTGGCTACCTCCCCTCATTCCCGTTGCTGAAATTTCTGTAAATAGCTGTACATGCTTGTTCCCAGCACTGAGATGAATTCTCAGGGTTTTTTCCCCCTTGCAGTTTTCCTTCACTCACCAGGTTAGCTTTCCAACAATGTTTCTGAGCAAAACACTACATTAGTTCCTTTAAGCCTGGGATGCTGAGAGCTGCCAGAGGGAAGGAGCCTTCATGGTACAGAGAAGGAATAAAGGAAATACTGGTCTTTGGACAGAGTTGTTGAGGATTGTGGACCCTGGCTGTCAGCAGTGAGAGCAAGTTGCAGAAAGCAGGACTGGAACCAAGACGAGATACCATGGCCTTTTGCTACTTTCATGGAAAACATCAATTTCACTACACAGTAAGCCACAAGCAGAAATTTTGTGGAGAATGTTCTGACAGTTGTCCCTCCTGGTTTTCTTCTTCCAAGTCTGACAGGGAATGGTGGCAGCTGTAGTTTCAGCAAGGCTTCGTTTCCTGTCCTTCCTCCATCTGCCCTCTCTTGCTGTTTGAAGTCCTGCATGTCACCCCAGTCCCTCCTCGAGTCCCTCGCCTGCTCCTCTGCTATTCAGCAACTGCTCAGGTGATATCTGGGGAGATCCTGGCCATGGCTGAGATAGCTAGCAAGGGTTCCTCACCTGCAGGAGGCCAGGGGGATAAACAGCCCTAAATAGCAAGAGGAGAGCAATGAATTCATGACGTCTGTGCAATTTGCCTGCTGGACTATTTCCATGGCTGTTACGAGACAAGAACTGTGGAAAGCTGAGGCAGATCAGCCAGAAATATCAGCAGTAAAGCATTCATGGTGAACCACAGAGGCCTGCAGTACAACAGAAACAGAAAAAAATGCCCATTATTGACAAAAAGTAAACTGAGCTTAGAGACGTTGGTCCATAGAAGAGTGCAAAAGAAATTGCAAGGAAAAGTACTCTGACCTCTTCTGTGTGTGTCACAAATGAAAATAAAATAGGACAGGAACCTTCCAAGTAGCAAATCTCAACTAACTCTTTCTCCACGTAAGGACACTCTCACGTCAGACTTGGCAACCAAAAAATACACAGCAGGAATATTGCCTTTCATTTCCTGCTGTTAGCCTTCATGGCTGTCACTCCCAAATCTGGAGCATGGTCCTCTGCACCTGTTTTGTTCTTTTTATAGTTTCAGCACTGAAAAAAGAGCCAGCCCCTTTGGGGGGATAACTCATCTTTATCACCAGAAAAAAAATAATTGGGGAAAACGAGTCCCTGATGCTAAGCATCATCATCCAAACCTTCTGAGAGCACCCCTGTGTGCATTTAGTCTCAAATGGTCAACTGAGCTGTTCTCACCAGGGTTAGTTAAGTTACATGTGGAGAGGATGAATAATTTGCTCTTAAAATGTCAGAGTCCGTGGTGATTAACAGATGTGATCTGTTGCAGTGCAGTCCAGAGGAGCTTGGGACAGTTGGAGCTTAAATTTAGTGACGATTCAGAGGCATGGAAATGTGAAATGTCACGGAGATGATTCAGTGTTTTCAACAACGCACTGATCTCAGTGATGGCATTCCCTTTTTCTGCTCCACAGAGAAGATGTCACATGATATGGAGGGATGGCTAAGGGGAAAATCACAAAGTTGGTCCTCTTAACACACGAATGAACTAAGGACCTGCGTCTTGCTTAGTGTGGGACCACTACTGAGGTGTGCAAGATGGAACATCTGCTTAGGCAGATAAAAGAGCTTTACCATAGAGGACAAAGATACTGGGTCTTCAAGGATAAGATTTTTGTCCTTTGGGATTGATTTCCAGGTGCATGAGCACCCGATAGAGACGAGACCAAATCCTCATAAACTGGTCTCCTGCTGAGTTTTGCAGGATCTGAATTAGGCTACTAGTATGGCTTAATGGCCAGCTGGCGAGTTGTGGCTGCAGGGCTCTGCCTGGAGCCTTACTGAGATGCATGAGCACAGCTCATAACCAGGGCTCATCAAAGAGGATGACACTGGGGTTTCATTTATCAGACAAATGCATTTAGCCCTCAAGCAGGCAGGTTGCCCACAATAAGATGTCAGCAGATAATTTCAGTGCAAGGTGATGCTGGATAATAAAATCAGACATAACCCAAGCCCTGATTATGTCCTGAATCAGAGGCTGTGAGCCTGAACCAAAGCATCCTTGAGCTGAAAAACAACAGCCGTGAAAGTTTTTAAGCAGCATTCAGGGTATTTTTGTGGTCCTCTATTCTTCCTCCTTTTGATGTGTATAGAATGGCTAAAATATTACATGGAAGTTTGATAATCTCGACAGTGTTTTTTTGGTCTGACTGGAAATGCTGACACGCTTGGGTTTTGAAGGACCAACTTCTCAAAGATTTTGCAGTTGATTTCATCCAGCCCCAGAGGCTGTTGCAATCTAAAGAAGGTTCAGGCAAGCCTCTGCGCTGGTATCCCCTTTGCCAAACTGACCGCTGAAACGTCTGCTCACATTCCCAGTTTCCTCCTGAAGCTGATCTTTTCACATCCACTCTCTTTTTATCTGCCTCTGCTCTAGGACCCCATTATACCCTCACCTTAGCTCAAGTATGCTGACTTTCTTTTTTCAGACAGAGCAACAGTTGCTGGCCGTTTCAGCAAAATGACCTGTTGCTGAAAATTGCTAGTGGAGGTTTCTCCTCATTACTTCAGCTGGCATCAGAAATGATTGAACAACCAGTCTATATGGTAGACATTCTGTCTTGTCCAGTCCCTTGGCACGTTCAATGCTCTGACAAAACCTGTCTCTATGAATAAGACTGTAAATGCTTTTTGTCTGGTTAACATCAGTTTAATCATCTTCATTGCTAACTGGTGGATGGAAAGGTGAGACACAGGAATCTGGTACTGACAGGCAACAGGTCATTGCTCAGAGTAAAGTGGGACGGGGGAAGCTGATGGGTTGCTGGGCGATGCGGATGGTCCTGCTGTGAAGTATGAGGTGAAAACCGAGTGGTAAGCAACTTGAGAGAAGCAGAGAGAAAATAATTTTGGTTGAGGAAGATTGAAATGTTATAGGGGTAAAAGGCTTTTAAATCCACATTGTACCTCATAATTCCAAGCATCTCATGCAGTTGTCAGTGGTACCACAGATGGGCTGACCTAAGTAGACAGAAACAGTGTTCACGAGAGAATAACAAATAACAAAATGGTCCGACTTCTGAATTCAAGCAGAGATTATTTTATTTATCTGCAATCAGAACTCAGAATTTTTCCTGGAGAGGACAGAATACACTTGGCGAATCCTGTTGGGGACAGAAAGCATTAATAGAAATTAAAATAAATTTTGTAACTGATTTAGTTGCTAATAATAAATAACAAGTAAAGTATAAACAAAACTATAGAAGAGAAAGAATTCACATAACTTGTATTCACCTCATTTGAGGTTCTGCCTTAAAAGAGAGATTACTCACAGCACTTCTACCTTCCTAACAGGCCTTCATACAAGAATTATGGTGCCCAGCTTATCTACACAAAATAGCTTTATTTTTAGATGCATTGGATAACTGTTGTCAAGGAGAGATTTTGATGCTCAATGTCTCTGAAAATCAAGAAAATTTCAGCTGATGCATGCTTGTGCTCTTCAAGCACCACTTTGTGTTACTTTCAACTAGCATAGCTTTGTTTTTTTATATTTTTTTCTAGAGAATGTTCCTGGTGTGGTTGGAAAGAAAAATCTCAGAAATGTGATCCCTAATGTTTCAGAAACCTGACTACACATAAGAAGACTTAAAATGATTATTTTTCTAATCTTATTATTTCAAGGTCAGTATCATGATATGGTGATCATGAAACAAATTTAGGAATTCTAGAGTCGACACTAACTAAAATATTAACGTTAACCATAGTTACATCAAAATTTGTTATCCAAAACAGAGTAATAAATTATGTTTCTAAAATGTAAGTACAATTTGTCTTTCAAGAACATGTAACCTAAAATGGACTCTGCTTACAATAAAGAAATAAACAGTGAAGCCACAGAAAATGCCATTGCTTGCTTGCTTTTTTGTGTGTGTGCGTGTGTAAAGAGAGTAAATAGTGTAACCAAGAAGTAGCTAAATATCAATAGATAATACATGAAGAGGGTGTTTGGAATCTCTTGTATTTTCAGACATCCTTACTGGTTAACTGTTTCAACGTACATTTGTTGTAAAGTGTTCAGATCAATGAATAAAGTAGGTGTGATATTGACTGAAATGAAAAAAAGTAGACAAAAAATAATAGAACTTGATTTAAGTAACTGCAGCTGCAGAGGCAACATGTAAAAGAGGGAGACTATTCTTACTTTAAATGTTGTGATGGGTTAGCCCTTGGCTGGGGGCCAAACCACACACATCCGCTCACACAATTCCCGCCCCCACCCAATGATAGGGGAGGGAATTGAAGGGGTAGTATGTAAAGGTTCTGACTGGGCAGGACCAGCCCGATTGGCGGATCCTCTAGTGTTGACCGGCCAAGTGGCTTTTGCTAAACGTGTATCCCAGTTTTTGGGGTAAAGGGAAAAAAGGACTTGTGGGTTGAGATAAGGACAATTTAATAACTAAACTACAATAATATAGAAAATAATACTATATACAAATATACAAATGAGTGATACACAGTGATACTGCCCCCCCCACCCGATGACCAAAGGCTCAGCCTTTTGCCGGCTAACGATCCCAGAATTACACTCACAATTCCCCCAGACCGCGGTGTGCACCGCTCCTGGAGGCACTCACGGAACGGAGATAACAGTCCTAGTGTTCCACATTGAGAGCTGACTGGAGTGTGTGTGTGGGGGGAAAGGCCTTGGGAGAGCGATGTGGAGCCAGAAGAGAGCACCGAAATCGAAAGCCACTGGAACCAGCGAAGGCAAAAGAGAGCGCTCTTCCGGGAGTTCTTACCTATATACTGGGCATGACGTGCATGTTATGGAATACCATGGGTCACTCTGGTTCTCAGTCTTAACCTAAGAGCAAATCCTAGGCTAGAAGCTGGACTGTGCCAGGTATCTGTCCTTAAAATATCCTAGCAGTAATTATAAACATTCATTTTCTTATCAACTTTTCTCCTGAGCATAAATCCAAAACACAGCTTCTTGCTAGCTATTTAAGAAGAAGAAGAAGAAGAAGAAAAAAAGTTAACTCTCTGCTTAACTCAGGCATTATGTGAATTAATTGTATCCCAGAGAAGGAAACAGAGATGGAAATATACAGCTGGAAAAGACATGCAAGTGATTTTGACTTTGAAGCATGGATGAATTAACTCTAGAATTTTATCTTTACAAACGAGGACAGCATAAGTGGTGGAAAGCAGGAAAATGGGGGTGTGTGTCATTTTAAACCTGTTAGTCCAAGTTAGGCTCAGATGTCTGGGAATTAGTGAAGGCATCTCTTCCTGAAAGGAACAACATTTGGGATGAATAAAGTGAGAATTTATTTAAAAAAACCTTATAACGCAAAATTTTTTCCCATTTGATGCTGCAGGAGTTGGAACTCTTGAAGCACTCTTGGATCTTTACCGACACACAGACTTAGCACATTAGATGTCAGAAATTACATCAGTGCTGGTGAACTAAACATGCCCAGCAGTGCTCTCATGCACACAGGCCAGCTGGCCAGGAGCAGTCCTGTCTGTGCTACGAGACTCCTCAGCCACCAAACTGGGGAGGCCATGCACAAGCTTCCTCCCAGGAACCAGCCTTTGAAAATTTTGTTGCCAAAACTGTGCCTGGGAATCACATGGAAGGGTGAGACAGCCAAAAATGCACTGGTGAGGAATACATTAGCAGTGTGAGAGTTGTGCTCCAGCTCTCAGGCACAGTTAAATTTTCTTGTACGGACATACATAGGTTGCCCAAAGGCTGCATTCAGAAGCCCAGTTCAAGCACTCAGATACGTTCAAGCACCTGAAAGAGAGCAATTCAGACTGCCTTCTTGCCAGTATGGCTTCTGGCTCCACATTCAGCTGAAGGGGGGAAACATGCACTATAAGCACTGCCCCATTTCAGTGCTTCCTACACCCCAGGAGCCAGAGAGCAGCCCCTGAGAACAGACTGCCTAAATCTCTCATCACCTCATCACCCTCTTAACGGGAGATGTCACACTGGGTGCCTAACTCCATGCATGGCAGGCTGCCTGGCGGCAACCCGCAGTGACTGCCGTGCCCCCCAGCACTGATGTGGCATGGGAGCATCTTTAGGTAACAGCAATATGCTTTGGGCAGAATTTTCCCTTTGGTGCTTCTTTAATTTTTTTGTATTTCCTTCTGAAAAAAGAGAGATTGGCCCCTTTTTCTTTCAGATTTTTCACGTGTTGGCTGTTGAAGCAAAAAAAAAAAAAAAAAAAAAGACTGCATGAAGCTATTCTGTAGTTGAATAATTGGTTAGATATGTGTCTCATTTATTTCCAACATACAAAAATGCAGACTGAAAGATGCTATGCTCAGCAGAAGGTTATTTTCCTCCAGCGACTACTGGCTACTTTGGAGGCAAGGGGTCAGGCACTTGATTAGACGAATTACAACTTAAAGTCCTCTAGTATAAACTATGTCATGCCCCAGGCTTCTCAAAACAAGGCACTCTATTTTAACTCATAATGGGTAGCTGGATTCAGTAAATGGCCTAATCACAGCAACATAAATATTTATGGGAGAATTTTTCTAATTAAGGTATGAGCTTGTTTAGATGTTATCAGTTAGAAAGGGCTTTCCCAACAAGAAAATGGCTGTTAGGAGACATTAAGAAATGGTTAAACTCCAAGGGATTAAAAGGTCATTGAAGTGGCAACATGCAGAGTCTATTATGGTTGAAATTTAGCTTGCGTTCATGTCTTATATGTCTCCTACATCTGGAATTAAAAGACCATCTTACATGCATAAAAACAAAATGGCAATTTTGTTTATTCTTTGAAAAATAAAGTAACATTACAGAAGATTGCCTAAGCTATATATTTATGATCATTTTAGAAATTAAATACTCTCAAAAGAAACACTGTTATCAATTCTTGCTTCATGCTTTGCTCCGTGAAAACCTATCTGTGTTTACCTCAGTAGTGATGTTTGCAAAGTAAAGACACAGTAGCGGCTGGAAATCTCAGAATTTGTTCCCAGTATCTCAGCTACAGAATGACTTTAGATTTAGAAAAATTATGCCTAACACAGTTGTCCTTCAATACTGTTGTTCTTTGCTGATGTTGTGAGTGCTGATGCTGTAAACATGGATAATAAATTCAGGGCAAGTGACATTTTGGTAACCATGTTTTTCAGGTCTCCTACTACAAACACAAACTAACAATATATAGATCACACTCAGAGCCTTGTTATACCAGCATAAATCTTAACTAACTTCAGTGCTTTCAAGAAAATTACTCTAGGTTTACTCCAGTGTAAGTGTCAGTAGGATTCATCCCTTAAAGTAAAATCTGTCTTACAGGGAAAGAGCTGTATAAAATTGTCTACGTGAAGTACAGGCAGAACTATTCCCTGGGGGAAAAAGTATGTAATCTCTGCAGGACTTCATTATTCTGCTAAGAAGTGTGTGTGTCTGCCATATGGTATTTCACAGTGAAGGTATAACTCAAAAGAAAAACTCAGAAAAAAAAAAAGAATGTTCTACAAACCTTCTGCCTTTGAGCAAAATCTATGTATTTTAAAACATTTCAATGAGAAAGTATAAAGTATGGAGATCTAAATGGCATCAACAAGGTTATTAATTATCTCTGTCTACCTTTTTGAAGTCAGCATCTGCAAGAAGTTTCAAGACCAGGCACAAGGAGTTAAACAAGGACATAAAACTATAGTTCCATGCGAAGGCAGCTTTGTTCATTTAGAATGCCATCCTAGCCCGAAACATGAAAAATGCCTCCTAAATATCACAGCTGTAACCTTGCTTAATGCATGTACACAGCTGAGACCACATGAGCTACTTCTGCAAACCATAAAAAAGGCATGTTCAGGGTGTGATGGCATTCAAATGTTGAATAAATCAGATTCTAGGCTTTATCCCTCTCCTTTAACTAATCGTATTGCTGATGAACTCTCTCCTCCTTTACGTGAGTGCAGAGACCTAGAAGACTAGGACCTGGGGACGGCAGTACAAACAGCAGAGATAATTGCAAATGCTCCAGTGCAAAGATGTATATTTGGAGGAAAGCAGCATGGTATGGGATGGTGTTGATCATCTGTTTGAGATGAGTCTGAACATGTCAGAAAAACAAAATGTAAGGAAGCCAAAAGCAGCTGGTTTGAGAACCTGGGAGTTTGGGGAGCTTGTTGGATGCAGTCCAAGCCCTGGTGGCCTTGGTCACAGGAACCTGTGCGATGCTTGTGCTCATGCTGCGGCTCCACAGCCGTTAGCTGGAGGCCTATATGTTGACTGATCTCCCAGAAGTACAAATTTGATCTGGCTCAAGAATGGGCACATGATCACATTTCTGTCAAATTAGCCAGAACATACCATACAGAGCTTTCACAAAGTTTGTGTTGGCTTTATACCAGCTGGAGGAGGATGGATGACATTCAGCACAGCTTAAGTTAGAGTGGTGTGGACCAGCAATACCAGGTCTGAGTTGAAGTCTGCTTGTTGCAGATAATCCACTAGCATTTCTAGATGGATTTGAATAGGTAGCATTGTGTTCAAATAACAAGTTTTGTCTTACAGCTGCAGCATTTCTGATGCAGAAGTAGGAGTTTCAAAGTATAGATGTAGTTCCCTGCTGAACTTCAGTTTCATTTTTATAGCTGGTCTCCTACAGAGAAGAAATTATTTAGTGATGATTTGCTTTCCTCTTTCAGAAGAATAGTATTTCTCTGGGTAGTGGTACCCAGTCAGATACGCTGAAAAAATGCTATTGAGATACCAAAGGTGAATTGAGCCTGGGTCTCTAATATCCCTGACATTTCCAGTGGTCCCCGATTACAATGACTCTGATAATGGCCAGCTATTGCCCACAGTGCTGGAAGTCTATAGGCAGGCTTCCTGAGTGTCTCTTGGGCATATGTATAGGGTGAACAGTGTTTTTCCCTTCACAGAAGATAAAGATGCGTGAGTTTTCAAAAAGGTTATCCAGGAAAGAGTCAACGTGGTAAAATAATGACGCCTTATTGTCCGTGTGCAACATGAGAAAAGACAAGAAGAGAAATAGTGATTGAGGGACAACCATGACAGCACAGGAGTACAGTGTGACATGACACGACACGTGTGCACTTTGTCATATGTCTGTAAGGCCTCTATGGACAAGGTCATGTAACTGCAGGTCCCACCTGGCTGGATGTGCAGTCAATTTCTGTTTCCTTACGTCCAACTCACACTCTGGCCATCAGTTTCTCAGTAAAATTCGTAGAAGTATTGCTATGCTTATGCACTTTTAAATAAAACCAAACTCTGACTAGAGACCTTCTCATTTTGCAAGCCCACTTCATTTTCTGGACATATGGTTCCCATAATGTTTTAGTATTATGCAGCATTCCTGCGAGGGGATGTGACTGGGCACATGGATTGTGGGAGGAGGAGGAGGAGGTTGGGCAGGCATCCAGTCCAACAGGAGTGAGATAGCTTTGCTGCATTGTACCCACCATACAAAGAGAGACAGTCCAACAGTAAACAATTTGCCACTGGAAGATAATTGTTGGTAGCAGGCACCCTCAAAGCCTCAGACAACTCAGTTTCCCTGGTTACAATTGAAGCTATCAGTCATCTTTAGGTTGCTCTTAAACTTTATGACAGTGATTTTCTGGATGTTAGCAATTATATTCTGTTGCAGTAATTTATTTCACCTCTAAAAGCACACAGAGAAGGAGCTTTCCTTAACAACACAAATGCGTGAGGTGTCCCTTTAGGAAGAGAAGGTCCTCCAGTCCACAGCCTCGGCATCAGGCATCTTCCTGGAAGTCTTCCTCGTACAGTGGGTGAACCCTGAGACCATGTTTATGCTGACATCTCCTTGAGACATACTGATTCCTGCCTAAGACTTTCCAGAAGAATATAAAATGCTAGACCTAGCTTTTCTGAAGGGATGTATGATTCCGAGTGTTTCAAGTTTTGCCCAACCTTTACTCATTTTCAGACAACTATAAAGAGTCTGGCTTTCCAGTCTGTATTGCTTCCAAACAACTAGAGGAGCCTCATAGATAGAGTTTCCCAGACTTCTTAATCACATTTAAATATCTTGGACTCAGTAAACAGCTGTTTTTGTCTGAGATTTGACTTCAAAAGCACAAAAGATTATTGTGAAGAAACGGCAGTGGGACAACTAAATGGCGGTGGTCTAAAGTCCTTCCAGGAGAAAAGTATTCTTACAGGGTTCTTTTAAACAGTTTAACAGTGGAGGGTGTACTCCTCCAACGTTTGGGCAGCCCAGAAACCTAGAATTTTGATAGAAGAGGTTTATGTGAATGATGCAGAAGACCTACAGTTAACAATTACCTATCTAGGGCAGTAGCTCCTGAGAGGAAGAGCTGCAGCCCTGATGCAGAAGCAACCTGTGCTCCTGCATGCTCTATGCTTTACCACATAAAAGACTGGTAAAGTTGTGAAATTTCAAAATCAAGATAATTTAAAAAAAAATTCTTCACTAAATGTGATATTTTGCCTCTCTTATTTAAACTACAACCAGGTAATTTTAAATTTTAGCTTTTTCCCAGGAGCCCTTCCCAGAAATTTTATAGGCACTTAATCCAAGCCTAAGATGAGAGGCTGCCAGTGCTGCAATTCATCACATCATATTTTGGGGTGAAAGAATTCACACTACTAACCTTTTGCCCTAGAATGCAATGTGTATTATACTGGTAAAAGCAGTGGAGAGATTTGCACGGCACTGCAATTTCCCAATGCCTGAAGATAAGTAGACACCTCAGGGTCCCCCTCCTATGCTGCGAAGGCAAAAGCTCTTCACCAGTTTGTACCCACAGAGACAGCTTCTTCACTCTCAGCAGTTTTTCCATTAATTTGTGGAAGTGCTGAGAGTTTTCAGTGGAGTAGGAAGAAGCTGGCTGCTGTAGAAATTATTTACTTTTACATGTCAGAAAAAACAGGTTGTCATTTACACCTCCCCAACCTGTGAGGAATAAAGCAGAGACAGATAGTTTAATTTGATGTTTTCTAAGTGTTAGTTATGAAGAAGGTGCTACACAAATGGAAAAAAACCAAGATCATTTGTGTGATATTACACATGCAAAATAGGATTTTGTTTTGATGGTAACAACGATGATGACACAATCCTCTGCCTTGTGTGCTAATTGATCCATCAACAGACTGCACCACACCTCTGCTTTTCCTCCATATGGTGTATTAGTAATTAGGCCATTTGAGTCTATTTTGTGGAGGTGGCTCAGTACCTCTAAGTCAATTAAACTGTTTTAATTATTCAAAGACTTCTTATGGATTCACTTTTTTTATGAGAAACAAAAATATCAACTCTATGGAAAATAATTTTGAGGATGATAATGCAATTGTTTATGCTTGGATTAACCTGTCAGTTGGAAAAAAGCAAAACAGCACAAGAGGATCAGAGGAAGGGTGTAAGTCTTAGGCAGATGCTTTTGTTAGAGAAACTCCCAATCTTCTTAACATGTCAGTCAACTCAAAAATTGGAAAGAAAAGCTTTAGCCTCTTTTTTTCCTTTCTGTTTCTCTCCCGCTATCTTAAACCTGACAATTCAAGGATTCAAATAAGTCTGAGCTCTACAAAAAAAAAAAAAGGGGAGGGAGGGATAAAAAGGACTAAAAATGGTCCTACAATTAATATGTAAATCAGGCTGATAATGTCTGGCTAAGACAACAGCTGCAGTGTGGCTCCTATAAGGAGCACGCTGCTGCCGTGCTGCAGCTTCCCATCAAAGCTAGAAGACTGAAGGCTCTGCAGGGCTGAGGACACATGGCTGTGCTTGTGTGTCTTCTGCATATGATGGCATTGCCTTTGGCTAAATACCTCTCTGAGGACCTGGCTCTGGTCCTGGGAAGAGCCTTGCTGCAGGAGCTGCTGCCTGACACTGATAAGAAGTAAGGAGCCAGGGACCTGGCCCCCAAGGTCAGCAGCTTGCAACCACATCCAGCTCTGCTGCAGGTGCCGGCTAATTAGCCTTATTAAAGCAACTTCATTTGCCCCTCCTGCAGTTAGTATCTCAATTTCAAACCTTCATTACTAGGGGTTAATAACTCAGGCAAAAAAATGCACTTGGGATTTCAATTTGATATAACATGGGGACAGTTTTTTCTTCCCAGTTGAAATAAATATCGTGAATGTGAAATCCTACCAGACAGAGCCTGAAGTCATCCAAATCCACTCCCGGTTACTCACATCCTTCATGGGTGCTGTGGCAGGAAGACGTCTGAACATCATCTGTGGGGTCAGACTCTTGTGCGGGGTATGTATTTTCCTGTGACTTGAAAGGCCATGTTGTTAGCCCCAGAGAAAGCACATTTAAATTAGAAAGATCATTTCCCTTAAGGGTTACAGGCAATTAGCACCACAACATTTGGATCACATTTCTGACATTTAGAATAATGTACAGAGATTGCAGAAGCTTCATTTCTCTGTACAACTCATTTGGGTCAGGAAAGCGTTTTGAAATGGAAAAATGTTCACTGCAGAAAATCCTCCTGCCATACCAGCAGCAGCATGCAGAGCCTGGCTGGTCCCTGCTCCTGCCATCCCCACCAGTTGTTTGCAGCAAGGACTAGTTTTCTTGGGAAGGCCCTCTAACATCTGGTCTGCATCTCTCAGGACTGGGGACCCATGGGGCTTTCACGACAACAAGTTTTGAGACCTCCACAATAAGGAGGAAACCACTATTGAAGTCTGTGTTCATTAGCTATTTTTCTTCCACTGGCTCCATTGCTAGAATCAACTCCGAAACAACAGAAATGAAATATTTATTTTTATTATTTTTTTATTTTCTGGCACAATTATCGCCACCGGTTTAGGCAGGGAACATGCTGTGGAAATTGTCTGTTCCCTGGTTCCCACTTCCCTTTGTTCACTCCCACCGAGTTGGCACAGCTCACCAGCCGTGGGCTCCAGGGGCTGCGGAGGAACGCCGTGCTGCCGACACTCCTCACACTCCCTCTCGGAGCCTCTGGAGATGTTCCTGGCCTTTTCAACCCTGGCTTGTTCCTGTCAGTCCAGTCAAGCTGAGGGCAGTGCTCTGATGGCAGAGTTTGCTTTCTGAGTCTGTCTTCAGGAATGCTTAGGGCTTGCAATGCACATCACCCCTGCAAAAAAATGGGGTGTGTGGCAGGTTATCTGCATAATTACCCTTAGAAATAGGTTGGAAAACAGCAGCTAATAAATATCATGAATGTCTGCAGAAGGATTTCATTTAGACTGTACTTTTGGAAATGAACTCCGAACTTTGGTTTGGTGTCTCTTCTTGTAATTGATATTTTGAACAAATCTCTTAGCAGTTTTGTGGCTTGTTGGCCTCTTGCACATGAGGAATATTTGTGACATGGAGCAGCAAAAATATGTTTCCAGCTGAGGTGTCAAGAACGCCCAGAACTGGAGAGACTGTTCACAGGGCTCCACTGATTTATTTGTCCTGCTTTCTCTTGACAGCCACAGACAAAAATGGATCACAAATGACACCAAAATCACCACAGTTCTTGACATAGAAATAATCCCCTTTCTTCACTTACCTCACCCTTGCTGTCTGTCACCACCTATCAGGTGACATTTCTAAGCTGGGAAACAGTCCCTCCCCCCATCCCTCCCCATCTCCAGAAAGCAAATGAGCAGCACCTCGCCAGCAGGTCTCATGTTCTGGGTGGGAAGTGGTCTCCTCTCTTCCACAGTATACTGTCACTGCCTGTAATTAGCTCTGAAGGTGTCCCTGCCCTTGCAGGAACCTTAGAGATCATTAGAGTTCAAACCTTAGAGTTCCACACCTTAGAGTTCCAACCTTCCTGCAAAGAGCAGGATGACCTTTAAGGTTCCTTCCAACCCACATCATTCTATGATTCTATGATAACATATGGGAATCATTTCATGGCTCTATGGTGTGATATCTAGCAATGTGTGTTGCTTTTTTTGGTGACCAGACTTCACTTCTTTCATGGTGCTTATCTGTGCTGCAGAGCCTCTGTGAGCAGAAGGAAGCCCCGCGGTGAAGATGTGAGCCCTGCCAGCAGCCTGCACTGCGATGGCTGCACCATCACGTTTCTAACGATGGAAACGATCTGACAAAACCAGCCTATTGTTATCATACGTGTCTGGATCAGGGACTTGCTGATATTAAGTTGCTGGATAGGATGTATGATCTTGAGGTATCTAGCCTAGCTATGCCAATTGACATGAGCCAGCAGTGT
>VZTO01027010.1:132566-215866 GCA_013400615.1 Syrrhaptes paradoxus
AGGTTTAGGCTGGATATTAGAAAAAATTTCTTCACTGAAAGTGATCAGGCATTGGAACAGGCTGCCCAGGGAAGTGGTGGAGTCACCATCCCTGGAGGTGTTCAAGAAACGTGTAGATGTGGTGCTTAGGGACATGGTTTAGTGAGTTAGGTGGTGTGGGTTGACAGTTAGACTTGATGGTCCTTGAGGTCCTTTCCAACCTTAATGATTCTATGATTCTATTTGTATAATCAAATATGAAGCCCTTTGTTGATGCTATTCACACTTTGTACCAGGAGTACAGTGGTTTCCACCAGTCGCCAGCAGAATCCCCGGAGATGTGGTCTGTTTCCCAGGTGTCCACAAAAGGAGAGGATGCAAAGCAGTTTTGCAAGGTCAGTGTATAACACTGATGCACATTTATTAAGAAGCTACTATCTTCCTTGGAGATCCACAAATGGAGAAAGGTTGGAAGCTGTGGGTGCTGACCAAATTTGATACTCTTTGGGTGGAGGGCCCATTCCCCTTGAAGGCAGTGGGAACTCAGTGACTTCAATGGAAGAAGACCCCTCGCTCTACAGATCTTCAGGGGGTATTTCTCACGGTTCAGGATTGGTAAAGTGCTGCAAACCCTCAAGCATTAAGGCCCTCTGCCTGGTAAGTAGGCATTGGGAAAGGGGCAAGGTGAAGTTGTCCCAGTTCTCCCACACACCACGACAATGAGGTTGGAGCCCTTTCTCCCTTTTGTGTTTTTGTTTTTTCCCAGTCTGTTTTCTTAGTGTAGATTATAAACAGTTTCAGGGTGTCTTACTGCGACAGCTAATGTGTGTGGTACGAAGAGATGAGTGGCTTCTAAATCCAACTGCATTAGACTGTAATGCAGCTGAATACATAATCTGGGAGCCAAAAAGGGCACCAGCATATTTACATTGTTAAGAATTAGAAAGGAATGGTAGAGAGAGTTCAAATAGAACAAAAACCTTTAAAAAAAAAGTGAGGGGAAAAAATGCTTCTATGCATTTATGCATGCTTCCTGTGCTCATATCAGTCAAAGAAAATCCACATATATATGCATTTTCCAAAGAAAGTCTCCTGTGGTTAATAAAGGTGAGAACATATTGCACTGCCTCATACATATATGATAAACCATTCCATTCTGCTGGAAGAGGTAAGAGATTTTTTTTTCTCTTATTGATTTATTTTAAATCACACCAGTCAGAGTACAAATTCTGTTCTGAAAACCTCAGTGATATCATGGTGTGCTGGTTTTGGCTGGGATAGAGTTAATATTCTTCATAGTAGTTAGTATTGGGCTGTGTTTTGGATTTGTACTGGAACCAGTGCTGACAATACAGGGATGTTTTCATTATTGCTGAGCAGTGCTTACACAGGGTCAAAGCCTTTTCTGCTTCTCACACCCCACCAGTGAGTAGGCTGAGGGTGCACAAGAAGTTGGGAGGGGGGACAGCTGGGACAGCTGACCCCCAACTGACCAAAGGGATTTCCTATACCATACGATGTCATGCTCAGCAATATAAAGCTGGGGAAAGAAGAAGGAGGAGGGGATGTTCGGAGTTACAGCATTTGTCTTCCCAAGTAACTGTTATGTGTGATGGAGCCCTACTTTCCTGGAGATGGCTGAACACTTGTCTGCTGGTGGGAAGTAGTGAATTAATTCCTTGTTTGCTTTGCTTGTGTTCACATATTTTGCTTTACCTATTAAACTGTCTTTATCTCAACCCATGAGTTTTCTTATTTTTACTCTTCTGGTTCTCTCCCTCATCCCACTGAGGGTTAGAGGGGTGGAATGAGCAAGGGGCTGTCTGGTGCTTGTTGTCAGCTGGGGTTAAATCACGACACATGGTTCACTTGTGCTTCATATTACTGCCTCCTCTAGTTGTCTTTTAAGGTGTAAAGGTATTTCTCAAACTCATAGGCTTCATGTAAACATGTAGAGAGTGCACTGTTCTCTCCAATATCAACAGTAAAATCTTCAGTGTTCCTTTGAATTTCCAGCCACACAAAAGAGTTCTCAGGCATGACAAGGAGATCGAGGGAGCTGGTAATGCAACATTAAAAACAGATTTTGGTTCATAATCTTATAGATTTTCATCGCTTGCTGGAAATAACTCAGTGGTGTATTATGTCAATGTTTCTAGATGAATCTTTAAACATACAACATAATTTGCAACCTTTCCATCGTGGAATTCAGCTACTGAAATTATATGTTGGAGTGTTCTCACTGGGCAGCAAAAAGAGCATGATGGATCGTCTCCATCGAGCAAATCATTGCTTCCAGGTGTTGGCTCGTTTTTGTTAGCGACTTGTGGGCTTACCTACCTTCTCAGGTAGGTAATCAGGAGCTGCCATCCAAGTCACAGCTAGATCTGCTGGGGTGCTTGTGATACATTGCTTGATTCTGCTTTCCAGGAATAGTCTAGATCTGATTTACAGGAAATTCTTCAGAAAAAGCAACACAAAATTAGTTTTCTAACTGCAGATCTCTTTGCAAAAGTCATAACTGTATTCCTTCCCTCCCACAATTTTCCTTTAATGCATAGATTAGAAGATAGCTTGGTGCTATTTTGTAAATATTTTTGATGATAAGTCACTGTTGTGAAACAGACTAACACTGAAGGCCATTGATTCTGAAAATCCACTTACTGTCCGGAAAAAACTCTAGCAACTCTAGTTAAAAGTAACATCCAAAATTATCATACTTGAAAATTGTGAGGGCAAATTTATTTTTTTCAAATTTTTCACCATCTATAGATTGACAACAGTTTGTAAGCAGCCTGTGTCCTGATTTTGCAAGTCACCTTCCTCCATGACAGATGGTTATGGAGGAAACATAAAACCCTTACGAGCATTTTAAATATTTGTCTTTAAAAATATGTGTTGCTAAAGAACACCATGTGAGAAACCAGAGCTTAAAAC
Source organism: Syrrhaptes paradoxus (assembly GCA_013400615.1). Lineage (NCBI taxonomy): Eukaryota > Metazoa > Chordata > Aves > Pterocliformes > Pteroclidae > Syrrhaptes > Syrrhaptes paradoxus. The sequence goes on from VZTO01027010.1 coordinate 135,483, forward strand.
CAAACTGGTGCTGAACAGTTCAAAATAATGAGAGGGAAACTAAAAGTAGAGTTTCTACTTAAGTGTTTCAAACATTTTGGCACTGTCAAAGCCATTCTGAAAAGCTACTAGAACACGTTCATCGGTCGAACGAAAGTTGATGGGATTTATGTGCCTTGCATTCTTGAACAAATTACTCTTTCCAGATCCACAGAAAAGAGCTTATAGATGGTGGTGTTAAAGTCAAAAGGTGATTATTTGGTTCTGCCTTAGAAATCTGTAGAAAAATGCCTTTAATTAAAAACACAAAAATTAAAGAAGTTGCAGATAAACGTTTCAAATACGAGAGAGGGTTTTATAAACTCCTTGTTTTCATGTAGCTATATTCCACCTGAGGGATTGCATTGTAATCACAACTCCACGCAGAAATGTGCTTTGGGCCTGTGTCAGGTTATGAAGGCTGTAGACAGAGACACTGGGAGCTTCTTCTGTTATATTCAACAATTGCTTACGTTCTGCCAGGTTTTTATTAAGATTCCTGGAGTGAATGGGCACCCACAGCACCTTGGCTGGGTACCAGGAGGGAGAGGGACCCTCTGGGTTTCCTCTTGGGTCAACCATATCATATGATTTTTCGAGCCTATCTTTACAGTTATGCTGTCTGTTGTGGATGTTGTAAATGCACAATGCTATTTATTGTTATCTCCCTCTGACTTGAATCAGAAGTAACAGCCAACTGGCTGGCCAACAAGGCCATTTCTTTGGATGTGACAATCTTGAATACTGGGGTCCTGGGAGACTCTTGAGGCCCCAGAGCTACAGGCATGTTTCTCAGGGCAGGTCTTGGTGACTGGGCTGCTAACTTAGCAGCCCGCAGAGGCCAGCAGTCCTGTGAAGGATGTATCTCCTGGGGACTGGCCAGTGAGCCAAGAATCCTTGGCTTGCAGCAAACTGGGACAGAAGATGTCCCAACCCAAAGGGAGGTCCACATCTTCCATTGTTTCATCCTTCAAACCAGAGGTGACTGAAGCCGAGAACGGCAATCCGATGCAGCTGGGAGGAGTTAGATGTCCTTTACTGCCAGACAATTAAAGCAAATATTTCTTCTTTTTCCTGATCTCCTGGAGCCAGAGGCCCTACATGTGTGTCATAACATCCTATCAATCATTCAGGCATAAGGATTCCTGGACAAATGGGACCAGTATTCATACATGCTCCTCTTCTGTACACTGGGATTAGTTCCTGCGGCAGCCCTGAGTCTGAAGGCCACACTTTTTTTTCTTCCTCTCCTTGTCTCACAACACCGGCGTTACACGAACAGGATTTGCAGAGACAGAAGGACAAAGAGTTGCTGGGAACTGGATCATTTCCATCCCATGCTTAGGTGTAGGTGGGCAAGAGTTGAACTGTATTTTTTCTGAAGGTAAGGAAGAGGAATAATTTTGAGATGCTAAAGCTCACTGACAGCCCATTAAGCAAAGGTAGCCGTTGCCAGGTCCAGTGATTTTTCTTTAGACGTCTACCAGAGCTCAAAGCAAATTCCCAGACACTTTCTGGCACTGTAAGACACAAACTTTTCTTCAAGCTTGCTTCGAATCTACTAAAGCTATGCCAGTTACAAAAGCTGCTGCTGGAACTGAAGCAAAGTCTTGGATTTCACATTTTTCACATCCACAACTGCTTGAGAACAGCGTGACATTCTGTCTTTGGCAAGTGGGAAGAATTGTGGCAGAAGCAGAGAGGCTGACCTGACAGACACCCTCGGCAGCCTCTCCCCTGCTGCAGTGCATCTCAGCAGGCCAGGAGGCAGGGAGATGCAGGTGAGGTGAAATTCAGGTGTGGCACCCAGAAGGGCTAGTGAGAGACCATGTCTTTCACTGTGGCAATGGATGGGGGTCCCAAAAACCTGAACTTCGTCACCCACAGGCTCTGATTATTTTGGAAACCAGAACTGGATAACAACAGGATCAGCTGGTGGTAATGTCAGAAAACCAGTTCTTATTCCATTGATTATGATGAGAAAATAATCAAAGCCCTCAATAAATGTATTTGTTCTCCTTAGAATGACCCTAATAGTACAAACTGTATTTAGGAAATTCACCCTCTCATGCATATCAAGAAGTTTTTCCCAGCTAAAAGTTGCAGGACCAGACAAGTTATTTCAAAAATAGAACATCTGGTTTGTGTGTTTCTTGCAGGGATGCCCTGCTTTATTCAGAAGCAACATAAAATGCATTTTAATACCAAGATTCACCAGCTAAATATGCAAGCCCCAAACAAGGCTTAACTGCTAGAATACAAGAGCATTTCTATCCCTGTGAACTCCCCAGATGAATCATAGCCCTAGGATACATTTAGTTGCATGCATATGTTTAGAATGTAAAAAAATTAACCCTTAGACAGCTGTTGCTTTGGCAGGCAAAGGCGTGCTATATGTGAAGTGGGAGTGTGAACATTTTATGCTCATTTATTATGGTAGTCAGAGTGTTAAAATGAAAACCACTAAGAGCAGGACAATTACAGTGTTATTTCGCTTTGTAAAGAATGTGTTACTTGACATAAGAAGTTCAGATTATAGTGCATAGGATGTAGAAAGCAAGAGATGAGATCTATATGATCAGGATTAGATGAAAGCTTAACGAGGTTCCCAATCCATAATTAACAGAACTAGCCCTATTAGAGACTTTCCTTTCCAAACCCTCAGATGAATATGTTTTGTTTCCTTCCCACTTGGTTCTGTATTTTTCTACAAATGCACCAGCCCGATCTGCTGTGCCGTCCTACTGGTGCTGGTGACAGTGCAATGACCCCTTCTGCATCCTGTGCCCAAACACCCTGTCACTGCTGGCTCATAGTTCAGAGGTCTACAGTCCTTAATCTGACCTCAGGTGGAAAATAATAAACAAGACCATCAAATACTACAGAGCAATTATTTTCTCTTTATCAAAATTGTCCTTGATGGAAAGAATGCACATTGGGCAGCTGCCAGCATATCAGGAAGGATGAACCGAGACAGCCCCAGACAGGTTTCTTATATTGGCTTAAACATTTTACTTCACAGTCTGAAATTATGTCTTCATTTTCTGTGAATTGCTTCTTTATATTTCCAGGGTGTCCAACAATATGTGAACAATTTCCAGTTCCTGGATACTGTACGTACACGGTCATGAGAGCATGGTCAGGGCTTAGTGCTGTTCTCCTAGTCCCTCTGGTCGTGGTCTGAAAGAGAGTAGAGGCCAGATCATAAGCCCCACAGACTCCACGTACCAAAATTACATCAGATATGGATGTAGGAGGTCCCAAGAGATCACACTGCATGCTCAGCCACAGCTGGGTACTGTGAAAGCAGGTTTCTGGAGAAGAAAGCAGCTGATTTGAGCCCTCTCGCATGAACTGCCAGATAGCCAGGATGGGGAGACAGAAGGCAGTGCCATGAGGTCTTAAGGATATGGGAGTCTCGGTCAGCCTCTGCAAGGACCATGGTCTTATCACTGACAGAGTCTCAGCAGGAATATCAGAAAGGAGCCGCAGAGCTGGCTTGAGGCCCTCTTCACCAGAACTGGCACATAATATTGCTTTAGGTTAAAGAAACCGAAGCTAATCTGTCTCCAGAGGAGAGACAAGAACCTGTTTTTATGTGCAGCTGCCGTAGAATGGATGTTGGAGAGAAGGAGTGTATCGCTCAGGGTGAGGACTCTTGCCCCGAGATTTGTGTCTCTGTTTTGGCATCTGAGGCTACCAGTCAAAAGCTATTCAGTTATTAATCCTAACAAAACATCTACCCACATGTTTTGCAGCAGCCCTGTCTGTGTTTCCAGTTAAGAGCACCTCAATGAAGGCAGTTGGTTTCCTTTGCAGGGATGAGGGGGGCTGGCAAGCAGCTGTCTATTGACGTTTAGCTCATCTATAGGTTCCCACTGGCCCCTCACCTGCTGCTCATTTCCCCTGACAAAGCCCAGGACAGAGGAAGAGGGATAGTTTTCCTTCCTAAATCTGGAAGTCCGGTACCGCTGCTCTGCTCTGAATGTTTTGTGCTGCTGTGCACAGACATGACGGTCACACTCTTCCAAGGAGGGTAGGTTGGGATCCCTTGGGAGCAAAACCCCAGGAGCTTCCTTGCAGTGTGGCCTGGAGACAAACTCTGGGGGATACCTTTCTGATGGGCTGGGGAAACCTTCTTGCACTCGGATTTGAAAGAGGACTGGCTGGCGGTGGTGGGACCAGAAGCCAGGCAAGGAGATGGACAGCCCGTACCAGTGCTCGCACCTGCAACAGCCTCCTGGGAGCTCTGGCAATGGAGGGAACAGTGGAGCCATGCCACGTTTCTGGCTTCTCTAACCAGAGCACCGCTGTCCCCAGTCACTGCCGTGGTGTGATCTCAGCAGGTCTGGAATCTTTTGTTGCTGCTTCACATAAACAGTCCATCTTTTTCACTCTGTATTTAGACTATTATACAGCTACTCAGCACTGTGCCTCCCTTGTAAAATCAATGGTAATGTGGAATAAAGGCAACCCTACCCCACTTTCTTTCCTTGGGAGAAAAATCTGCCTATTGCTGGGTATTAACTAGAGATATTTGTGCATTCACAGAGGGATGGGTGTGCAAATAAGATATGGATAACCCACATACATACACACGTATGTATGTATGTGCTTTGTTCTCATATGCAGACAAAAATACNAGATGGGTATGCAAATATAATACATATTGTATGTATGTATGTGTGTATGTGCTTCGTTCTCATATGCAGACAAAAATACGTATCATGTTATGGATTTATTAGGCATGAAGTACAGGTTTATATATCAAATATATATTCATGTAGTTTATGTTCTTTCTCTTTTCTTCAAAAAATAAAATTAGCTGATGGTTCATGAGTGCTGGGAATTGTAGAGAGCTAGCCCAACTCACTGAGAGCAGCAGGAGCGTACCTCAGAAACACTCTAAGCTGAAGCACATTAGCAAAATACTCTGATTTGCAAAGCTGTCATGTTTCCCAAGTCTTTAAACTGTTGCTCGCAGACATCTGCAGACATGTCTCTCGTAGAGCAGGAAGCACTGTCATCTGAGAATACCTCTGTTTTCAATTTGGTACCTCCTTCAGGGTTTATAACTCAGAGGAAAAAATGTCCATTGTACTGGAAACAACAAGATTTTCACAATGGCTTGTGCCTTGTCCCATCCTGTATTTGTAGGTGCCAGATTATAGATGTAGAAAGGGTGTTCCTTTTGAGACTACTGCTTTGAGGAACTCAGTTATGTTGAATTTTTCTCGTCAGAGTTTCAGCTATTTTTTCCCTCACTGAATAGTCTCTGAATATTGCAACGAAGTTCAGATTTTTTTGTCCACAGCCATTAGGACTTTGAAACATACCGTAAGGCAAGAAGTACGCAAAATAAAACCAAAGTTCCTGTCTTTTCCTCCAATTTTCATATTTTCATTACTTTCAGACCTTTCACTCAAAGAGATAATCCTTCTCATTTCCATGATCTGGTCTTTCTTTCTCAGACATAGCTCCAAAAAAAAGAAAGGAAAAAAAAAAAGCAGCTTGGTAAAGTTCTGCTTAAGCCCATGTAGTTGGCTTAGCTAGTGATCTAAATCTGAGATACATTAAATCCTGAGAACATAAAAGTTCTTTCACGTACTTCCGTGTTTTTTCTAGATGATATAATGTAAAACTCAGCTCACATCAATTTATGTCCCACTTAGAGGAGCTAAATATTTTCAGTATCACCTTCCTTGGCCACTTTTCAATTACTGCTGTCTCTGCCACGTTCCCATAGTCAGGAGCTTGTCTAATTCAAGTGTAGGTGTCCCTATTCTTTTCTTCTAAATCACAGTTAATGACTCTTTGGTCCTTTAATGATCAGCCCAGAAAAAAAAGACACCTTTGCAGAGAAATGCATCTGATTTAAATGCATATTTTGGAATGAGACTAGTGACACATTCTTTTCAGGTGGCTCCTTCTGTCCAGCAAGGGCTGTTGGATCACACATGTTCTTCCACTGATGTGCATCAGGGACTGGTGTAGGTCTCTGCCTTCCTTCACTTCCTCTGCTTTAAAACTAAATGAATATTTAAATAAAGGTACATAAAGACTCCTATACAAGATGCAAGCTTGGTTTGTTTAAAATAGAGCATTAATATAGTAATTTTTTGTTATGTTTTGTTGATATGTGCCATTATATTAGTAGTATTTGAATGTGGTTGTGAAACATCCTGGGCAGATATGAGTAAGCAGAGGTCCACTGGCTTCAGCACTGCCTTGGCAGGCCAGCATTTGTCCATTTGTATTTACCTGACTTAGCAACAAACTCTGTAAATTTTTAGAATGAAAACAGAACTGTAGCATAAGGATAGGTCAAGATGAAATGTTAACTGTCTGTTGCAAAGGCAAATGGGACCACTTTTCTGTTTAACCACATTCCTCATTACAAAACGTATCTCTACAGACTTTGTGCGAGTAATTAAAAACGTCTGTTTTAGCATTTGATGTGTATTAGGCAAAGTTTCAAGTCATGCAGCTTCGGCAGAAATGAATGTCCCCCACGATTAAAAAACTCTGGATTCTGAGAGAGGAAAAGTGGAGAACACTTAATTAGACATGCTTTCATATTGTCTTGTGAATAAAATAAAAGAAAAAATCTCTTATACAGGAAGATATTGCTTTACACTGTGATTTGATTGATGTTGCTCATATATATTCGGATTAGACAGCTATGCAGAAACTACTAAGCATTGAACACCAGGAACAGACCGTGGGCACAGATTTGTCATAACAGTGCATGGATATGCTTCTGAGACAAATGTGTTAATAATTTACAGCTCCCAGCCAGTTGGAGTTTGGCTCCTGAGGTCTTTCCTGAGCATAGAATCCCATCTCTGGGAGATGTTTGTGTTATCTCAAGTTGCCTCTTGTCTCCTTATTTATATGTTTTGAATTTTTTTTTCCCTATTCTTTTCTCTTTGATTTTCAAGCAGCTCCGTTTCACACCAACAACCACTGACATTTCCATTTTTCAAAGTCTATTTTAAAAGCATGGTTGGGCTTGCCACATCTCGGGGTAAGGAGAATGATACGCCTTTAGCGATGGATAACTGTACTCAAGTTAGAAACAAGGCAGTGCTTCCCAAACCATGGTCAATAGACTGCAGATGGAAAAGGATGCAATGCAGGAGACTATAGTTATCCTATGAGACTGTATGATTGAAATCTTTTCTGTATGGTTTGAAACAAAACATGACGAAGACAGATGTGCCTAATGATTGGGGAGAAATCTCAGGGCTGACAAGCTTCAAAGACAAGTAAAAGAGAATTCGTAATGAACTAGAGTATTAATTTGCTGTGCATCACTAATATCTTCCTGAAAATGAATTCTGTGCGCTCTGTGGTACTTCCTAGGTAAACAACATTATTTGAATTGTGTACGTGCAGTAAATCACTGTTTACAGGGCTTATATCTATGTAGACTTGTATAAAATGAACAGAAATGCAAAATAATTTGAAAGAAACACTGTCTACATGCGCATTCAATTGTGCAATTAAGGTTTTGATACCTTACATGTGCATCTTTGAACTTTTATCTTGATTTGTGGGCCTGTTAGCACCAGGCTCTCTCTTTAGATTAAAGTATTTCAAAGTTAGATGAAGCTAGGTTCCTCATGTTACCTTGCTTCCAGTATAATGACACCTTTTTGTTGAAGCCACAGACAATTATACAGCTCTTTCCTCAAATAGGAAGTGCGTTTCTGCCTAAGTGTGCACTTTAAACTTGTTAATATTCCTTGCACCTTTGATCCTGTTTGGGGATAAATAAAAATTTTAAACTGCATTGCACATGTCCTCTGGGAAGAGTTAAAGAAAGTTCAGTTTATATATAAAAATTTAAACTTAAGATTATACGTTAACATACTTTGACTTAGATAAAATAGAAATTATAACTGCCCCGTTATTGTAGGACTGGGTCATGCCAGGGTCTTTTCTAATATTTAGTAATAACGCCTACCTGAGTTTTAGATACCTCTATACAAAATATATTTAATGAGATTATCCATTACTGCATTGAAATATTTTTTTCCAGGACATACTCCCATCAGTTTTCTCGCAGCCTGAGTTGCACTTCCTACATCAGATCAGCACCAGGGAAGAGATGTGCTTTAATTTGAAGATACCCATAAGTAGAAACAGGGAACCTCAGAAGATCTCCTGAAAACCATATTCTCTCTGGTAAATTCTTTCCCCTTCAGAAGCCATTGGAGTCAAATAATATTTCAAAAACCATTTTTAAACCTTTTGGGGCATTTGCAGCTGTGGCTGGAACGCGCTGCTCAGGGACTAAGCGTAGCTCCAGCAGCTGGCTTACAGCCAGCCACAGACAGTGACATTGCATCTTTCCTTTTGTTTCATCAAGTCTGGAACTGCAAATGCTGACTCAGAGAGGCAGGACAAGATTAAATTTTGGGCTAAGAATACAAGATGTCCTCTCCGACAATAAGGCATGATCCTGAGACAGACACCCGTCTTTTTGTGCTCCAGAGGAGCTACTTTTTGGGGGGATTTTTCACCTAGGCAACAAACTATCAACAGCCAAAGAAGCTTCTCCTGCCTCCCTATTTCTTTAATTCTTATTCCCAGCTTGAGGTACCAAGGTCTATTAACCTTTGCAATGTCTTTTGAATTGAATTCAAGTTCAGCATCTGCCTGTGCAGCTCACTGAGGTACAGGCAATCCTGTGGATGTTGCCTGTGGCTGCCAGCCAGCCTCAAATCCTTCAGCAGTTGCAGTGAACCACAGTGAAGTTGTTGCTTCATTGATGATTGTGCCCCATTGTCATGGTGAAGCAGTGCTGGAATTTCCCTGGTTAGAACTACATCTACTAAAATGTCTCTATTTGCATCCTGAAGTAACAAGAGGGATATAAGAAAGAGTATAATAGAGGAGATTTGTAGTGGGTAATGAGTATTTTAATAGCAACAGGAGGGAGAATGAAAGAGCCTAATTATAGTATGGGCAGGAAATGCATATCTTAAAGTGCTGTAGAAGGATGTGTGGGCAGGGAGCTACTTCAGCTGAGCCTTGGCAGTGTGATGTTTCCCCAGTCAGAGGTCTCATGTTAGCCACTGAACACCTGAAATCAAACACAGGAAATAATCAATCCAAGAAATTCTGGACATTTAAAAGATGAAAATAATACCTTGGCTACATGTGATCCCAGACTACATAGCTCCACTTCTGAACTGATTAGGTGCATCTGGGATAAACATGGTTTGAACACAGTCAAGTCTAGCAGCTAATTTGCTTGGGTTTCATAGGTGAGGCTGAAAAAAGAAGGTGGCAGAGCAGACCTTTTGGACTGAAATTTGCATTTATATATCTCATCTTCGCAGTGCTCAATACTTCAAAGAAATCTGCCCCTCCTCTTTCAAAGAGAAGTCAACAAGCAAGCCATGGCACTTCAGGAGCCATCCCGAGCCACTTTACGGTTGCAGAGAAGTTATGAGAAAGGCTGGGGGCAAGAACTGACCAAGCGCAAGAAATATGTGCAAGGGTAACACGTTCTGGATTTCTGGAAAAATTGAATGTGCAGCTAATGTTGTGTCCAGGCAGACCTCACTGGTGCAAACAGCATTTGTTCAGGGTCTCTGTACAGCTGTCACTGCCCCCAGCAGCACTTCAGGGATCAGACTTTCACAGTGAAAGTTCTTTTGGCTACTCCTTGGCAAGGACCCTGTAAGACCAATGCCACCCACCTAGTGCACAGAGATCAGCCAGGGAGGCAAAAGATCTGCATGGTCATTAAAAACGTCTGTGAGTAGCTTCCCACCCAGAATCTTGCTTTGGTTCTTCTGTGCAAACATGCCTCAGGAAAAGCTGGAGAACTGCATTTGTCATGCTAGCAGGTGACACAGTAATCCTCTCTGAGACAGGAGCATCCCATCAGACAGAGAACTGACCTCTCTCTCATTTTAATATACACAGGGGGAAAAGATGAAATTTTGATGCTGCGAAACTGTTTCACAGCTCTTAGCTTTCTGTCTTTACAGTTATAAAATTTCACAATATAACTAAGTTTCTGAGCAGGTCATGATGCAGTAATAAAAGCCCCTTAAATTGAAGCAGACAAGAACTAAGGCAAGACAACCATTGAAACTGAATCTTGCTTCTTAAAGTATTTGGCATTCAAAAAAAAAAAAATCGGAGGCTGACTTTGATTTATGCTTTACTACTTTATATATGTATGACTCCTTTGTTTACGTATTCAGGTTTTTTCCCCTAGAAAAATCGGCATCAAAGTTATGCCTAGAGGACATGTATAAAATTTAAAACCAAGGCAGACAAGAATAAACACAATCCATATGTATCTGTGTCAGTCACTTGCAGGATGCTCGGGAGATACTGTCTGTAAATATTCTCTCAGAAGCGGAGTGGTATTTATCCCAAAAGAGGCTAAAGAATATTTCCCTTTATAGAACATTTAGCAAATGGGCATGCTCCAGTCCTTCCTGGCATAAAGCTGGCCATTCTTAGGAACCTCAGCCCTTACCTCTGAGGTCTTCCTCTGAAAATGCTCCCAGGGGAGAAAAACAACAGCTACTTTGAGTCCATTTCTGGCTAGAGCCAGTGTGCTGATTCATCCAGGCACTTCTGGAGGCAGGGCAGCCTTTGGAAGCCCTCGCTGCGATGGGGCCCTGCCGCTGGCAAGGAGGACCTCGATGCCTGGCACCCCTCCAGGCTAGGTTATTTCAAAATCTGTGCTGTTCATTTTTTCCAGGTAGTGCTTTCATGGGAGACAGGAGATGGGGAGACAATTTCATGTGTGTATCTTTGGATCAAAACACTGCCTTCATACACATCTGCTCAAAATGCCAACAGTGCAATAGCCTCGTAAGATTATTTGCACGCATAGAAAGCTCTGCAAGGAACAGGGATTGGACCCATAGAATTTATTTTGTATGATTTTATTAAAAGTTAATGACAATTTTTTTTTTTATCTGGACTTAATGGCTTTTAACCTACATTTACTTTGCTTTTTAGTCTTGAAACATTTAACTGTCTTCAGGAGTAATAATTCTTAAGTAAATAAGAAATAATCTGCAACTCATTGACAAAAAAAATGAGTGCTGTTTTGTGAGGAAATTCTTAAAAATCTCCTGCAGTTACAAAGAAGAGTCTGTATAGCCCTAAAAGAGGTGCCTCTTGTCTTTTTTCCAAGTAGAGAAAAGAGGTTAGTAACTTCTAATGCTTGCAAGTTTAAGTGACATGTGACAAAGCAGATCGGGGCATATTGATGATGCAAATGACATTGGGAGGTGGGGTAGTAGGTTATTGGAACCCTTCTTGCAGATCTCAAGGAGCTGGCAACTCCCAAATCTGATTGCCAATAATAAATGTTTTGGGATGCATTCAGTTCTGGGACTTCAGATGGTGTTTTAATGCCTTTAATAGGACAGACACACTGTTGGACACTTGTAGCTTATTCACAAGGAAAAAATAGAGGGCCTGGAGACATCACCCTGGAAAATGCTAAACCAGGCACATAAGGCCGAGGAATCTACAAAGTGCCCTAGAGCCCTCCAGTCTCACTCCCACCACCCACATGGACATGTCAGAGGCTGGTGGCTACACCAAAGGACAGTGGAAGATAGTGGAAGACAATGAGAATACAATGAAGACTTCCAGAGCAGATAATCATAAATCATTCAGTTTAATCAGATGTCTACAAGAAGAAACACTTGAATAACTGACTTGGATATTAGTGTCTGCAAAGCTGCTTTGTACCGTGACTAATAGCAATGCATATCAAGTACTACTTCTGCTGTACAAGTGCATGCTTGCTTGCTCTGGAAAGGTGACTAAAACCACCAAACATTTTTTCCCTATGACCTAAGCTGGACAAGGGAACAGGTTTTTGGATTTGTAAGAGTGATGCATTTTTACGCACTTTTTCCCCCTCCCAATGTAAATGGAAGACAAACCTCATCAGATCAAGACAGCAAACTGCATAGTGGATGTGATATCAAGAGAAAAAAATCTTGCGTCCCACGCAAAGAACAGAGCAGTTCTGTATTAGTGTTAAATCTAGTGCTAGGACAACTCTGTTTCATCAGAGAAACTAAGAACAGAGTCCAGTGACTGAAGGGACATGTATTCCACCTTCACCTACACAGCCTGAGAGACAATTAGCACTTGGCTGCACGTAAAGCAAGCTGTTGTGACATGCAGAAATGCAGAGGGAGAAGATTGTAGTGCTCTTCTTTGAGCTTGCCTTAGATGTGCAGCTAAATAGACTTCAGAATTTAATATCTCAATTTGCACTACTATTAAAATAATATTAAGAAGGCCATATTAAGAAAAGAACAAACCTGGAAAAAAATACTGCTACAAAGTGTTGGTGATGGGGCAATGAGAACTGAAGAATCTGTACAGACTTCTTCCAGCAGAACACCCTTACAAAAGCTAATTCCTGCTTCCCTGGCCAAAAGGGGTCAATGGAATAGGTAGGAAGAAGCGTGTCTACGTTTCCTAAAAGTTATGCTGCACAGTCAGAGATAGAGGACACCAAGACCTCTGTCAGACCACACCTGATACAAGAGGAAAAGAATGAGAATGGTAGAGACAGGGACAGGGTTATTATACATGTTGTAACCAATACTATAGTTACTTCTTATTGACAAAAATTTATTTTCTCCCACAAGTGTGAGAAACTAGAAGACAAAATATGTGCAGCCAGTTGTATATTTGAATAACAATGCCTCTTACAGAAAGCTAAAGCTGGTTATAAATAAAAAAAATACTGAAAATTTGTGGAAGGTATCAGATGTGTTTTTTGTATATTTAATAACCTGTGGGCTCAGGCTACACTTGTCTTTGATGAGTGGACCTGACAGCAGTGACTGGGTCTTTCTGAGCCTGGAACTGCTCAGGACCACCAGCAGGACTGGGTGGTGGGAAATCTCCCAGCACGAGCTCCCAGGGCTGAGCCTGCAGCTGCAGTTCCTGCAGAGCAGAATGAGCTGCAGCATCCCTGGAGAGTCGGTTACTCCAGAGAAACGTCAGCCCTCTGTGCACCAGCATGAGGTCCTACAGTCCATGCTGTTTGTTTTCAGTGTGGATAGTACAAAATAGATCGAATTGGTACTTCATAACCATACAGTACGTTGGGGCCTTATTTCTCCAAAGTGTTTCATTTTTTCAGGCTTGAAGATAATTATATGACACGTAAGACAGGTATATGACAGTGCATAAGATATAAGGCATAAGATAGGTATATATATGTCAGTAGGTACATTTGAGAACAGAATTTGTTCACAGTGGTTCTAAGATAATAGAGAGTGATAAAACTTTTTTTTTTTTAACCTCTGTGTGCTTGTTTAAGGATTTTACTGCTTTTTTTTAGCACATATTTTTGTTTTAAGCATGCACTGTGTGATGTTTTACCTGGTCTGAGTGAACATACTTCCACCGTATTTTTGGCTTATTACTTTTAACTGTCTTCGGGAGGTTTTTTCTTTTGGGTTGTGACCATAGAAATACTTCCCGACCAAAACTATGCATTAGTCGCTTTCTTTTGTTGACGTGTGGTTCTGCACAAGCACTGGGGGAACATTTGATTCCTGATCACTCTCTAGAGGAGATGCAAGTCTGTTAAACTCCATGTCCTCTCCCAGCCCCATCAGGAAGACACTGTGTTGTCTTGCCCTGCCTCCCACTGCTAACACTGATTTGTCTGGAAGAGAAGAGAGGGCTCTCCCTGTGATAACCCAGTGTCAGGCCCTCTGTTCGACAGCTGTGCTAAATTAACCTATACTTGATTACGTATTAAAACCCATCAATCTTGCACAGGGTTTCCAAACCCTCCAGAACCTCCTCAGCAGGCATAACGGCAATCACCGTGTTTAAAGGTCATGGTTAGGAGCTTAATTTAAAGCTCTTATAATAATGCAATTTAATTCTGGAAAATGGCATGGTATTGCTCTCTGAGGACTCCTGCCAAACAGAAGACACTTACTGCTTGCGCACATCTTTGATTTATTTATTCCTTTGAATAACATCTATATGTCGTTACCTTTTTAACTTACTGATGTTTTCACTTACTAGGTGGTAGGCAGACTTTCAGAGCGGCAGTAAATTTCATATTAAAGACATCAGTTGCATTTTAATTTGTACTGTGGAAAAATGTTGGGTTTTTTTTAAGCAAGAGCAGATAATGTACATGCTGTGTAGTTAAAAAAATTAAAGGAATTTTACTACCACAAGGTTTTGTCTTGCTTAAAAAAAAGACTTTCACATCTAATGAAGCATAAACTCATAATAAATAGATTCCCAACGTGGTTTATTTTGATAGAAGTAGCAGCAGCTGAGTAAAGCTGAAGGGGTGTAAGTACCATGTTTGAAACACTGGACTCTCTGGAACTGCTGGCTTAAATCTCAGCAGGGCTGACCCAGCCCTTCAGCTCCTTCAGGCAGACACTGAGTTTCGTGTGTCTACCATGCAGAGCGGTGAGACTGCATGAGCCAAGGCCCTGGCTCCTATGCACAAAACTTGTATCGCTTGTTCTGTTCTTAGTGACACCGGTGCTAATTGGTTTTCTCCTTACGGGTACAAGGCTTTCTTGCTGGAGGAGCTGTGGGGCTCCGCTCGATAGCAGTCTGCAGGCTGGCAGGGTGGTACGCAGCCAGCTTAAATCGTCCCGAGATAACCTGCAGGACTGGAAACTTTAGACAACAGAAAACAAAACTGGTCCTTGATCCAAACTTACCCTTTGTAAAACCAGCTTATTAATTTGGGCACAGCACTGTGCAGCCTCGGCAGGGCGGTGAGGCACTCCTAGAGCCAGGGAAGCGGGGGGCAGATGCCCTAAAGCCACCTCGGTGCCTCTGCAGGGCTCCCATAAGCTTCCTGCCTGTCCAGGGAAGATTTCTTTCTTCCAGAGCAGTCACAGGCTTGAGCTGTCTGTGTGCATCTGAACAGAGCTGAAAATAGAGTAAGCAACTACCGAGAAACACTTGAAATAGAAAAGCCCAGTGCATAGGGTTAATCAGAGTCACTAGGTTTGTCTGTGAGATGATAGTGGATATATTTGGCCCATGTTATCATTTATCTTAAACCAGAACAGTTGTCCACAGGTGATGGAAAGCTCATTTTACAACACTCAGTTATTTCTTAGAGCATTTAGGGAAAACTAGAAGAGTTTGGCGCATGCCAGGGACATATGCCATTTTATTCCGTGGAGGGCTTGAATTTTTCCAAAAAGAACTTACCTTTCCTACCTCTTTAACACATGACATGGAAAAGGGAAGAAAAAAAATCAATAAATACATTCACAGCTAATTAATCACAGTGAGGAACACGGTCTAAAAATGTTGAGTTTCTAAAAAGATTGTTCTAACTCTGATGTGACATGCCATAAAATCTGTTTTCATTGCATTAATATACTCTGGAGCAAGAGCCAGGTGGCTTTTCATGGACCTTCAGAAACCTACCCATTGCAACAGAGGAAAGTGGCAAGTTACAGCACAGTGTGGGGGAGAAACAAAATAAGCAGCTCTGGCGCAGGACTGCCAGGCCACCCCACAGCTTCAGCAGACTGTGTTACTTTAAAGTAAATCATTGCATAAAATTCAGAGTAACCAAACTGCTCTGGAGACCCTTGGAGGACTGTGATGGGCCTGATCCAGTGCCTACCGTTGCTCTTCGTTGTCCTGTTGTGTCCTATAGCGTTGTCCTATTGGCAGGACAGTGTAACTGTGCAAAGAGTCAGATCTCATCTTATGCTCATCAAAATGTAAATACTGTTAAGATACCCTTATTTTATTGTGATAGAATCTACTTGGATGATTCCACTATTTCCTTTTTCTTCATAGAGTATTTAGGGCTTGACTCACAGTCCAGTGAAATCTGCACGTCTTCCCATCGACTCCGTGGACTTTTGGTCACACCCCTAGAGCATAGAGAAGTGCATGAATAATAACACAGAACCAAGCACATAAAAAACTATCTTCCAAGTATGTGTTCCCATTTAAATCCTTGAACTCAAATTACAGGGTTTTTAAAGAGCAGTTTCCCTAAAAGCCAGGAATAAAGTATATTAGCGACACTGAAATGGAAAGGGAAGATAAGAGAAGAAAGGTATGCTCTTCATCTGCTGTTTGGAATCAAAATGGCTGTTATTTTAAAAGCTAATATCTGCTTAAATATTCCATCTGATTTAAGTAAAAATGCTACATCTTTCAGCATTAATTTAAATAAAAGATGTAAGAATCATAACACACACAAAAAAGAAGGTTCTCTAGCTTTACTCAACTGAAAAGGTGTGGTACAGAGAATAGGAAATCATTTGGTTCTCGCTGATTATAGCTCTTTGTATCAAAATACTCAAGGCTGAAATTAGTGCGATCCACAAGAGCAGGTGTTTTGAATTTTAATCTAAGATATAATTAGGGTCTGTAAAAAACACTATGTGATGCAGAAATTGAAAGGGCTAATCATGGGATGTTTTATTTTTAAAAATATGTAAAAATAGATCTACAAGCCATGAAAAAAAATCATATTCCACAAATCTTTATTTTGACTACATATAAAGCTGCAATCCATTATGACACTGATTTGAAAGACTTAAACAATCCACTTGTATCCTTAAAACTTAATTATCAAGTTCTTTATCTTGCATTTCATGTTGTTTATATAAACATTGTTAAAATCCCTAATGCTTGCACAATCACTCTGTGGGAATAATCATCAAGCCCAAATATTGTTTTAAATGCTACCTGGATTAAAGGGTTATATATAAACTGAGCTAAACATTTTCCTTTTACTGTTGCTTATTGTTCACAGATGATATTTCTCTGGACTTCAGGTATCCCAGCTCTTATTCCAGTGTTCATAGTGAGAGGATGCCAAATTCAGCAGCTCCTCCTGTTCATGAAGAAGAGCAGTACAGTCCTATGGCTTTGCCTGTCACCGTTTTAGAGTCAGGGTTGAAAACCAAAGGGACTGATGCGGGTTAAAAAGTAATTTGATGGCTCCCATCTTCTTAGCTATTATGTCTGAATCTGAGCTAAAATGGCAATGCAATCAAGGAAGAAAGGAATGAAGCAATTAGATATGATCACAGTGAAACGAGCGAGTGCTTTTTAGTGCACAAACTGAGACAGCCTTGAAGAGTTTGCATGGAACCGACCCTGCTAGTTCTCCAAATTTCTGTGAACTGCTGCAATGCAATTTAATAATAAGGCATCTGAAAGGAGTAGTTGCTAAAAAATGCCAGCTGATATCCCTGTGATGCACTATTCTCTCTTTACCCTGGAAGCCAGGAACTAATAAAGAGCAAAACCCATATCTGATAATAAATGCCTATTATTAAAGTATTATTAATATTATAAATATTAGCAAACCAAAATACTTCAGAAAGTCTGCCTTCTCTGGAATTATGTTTGCTAGAGTCAGATGCTAGCAGCGAAGTTTGCAATACATTAAACAGTTATCTCCCAGACAGTCTGAATGCCAGAGGAACGTGTATTTTATTAGCGCAGTGAAATGTTTCACTTTACCTGCCGTTCAGGTGACAACTTGCCTGCAGGTCTTCAGGACTGAGATAATGCCAGTGTTCCTCAGATCCATTGCCAGTACGTCTGGTGGTGGAGTGGGGTTGGAGGGCCCATGGGCCTGGTAATTAATGCAACATCAATCCTGCGATGGGGTCTCTGCCAGCAACCTTACAATGGAACCAGACGGCTCAATCTCTGCAAGACTTTCCCTCTGCTGGAGCATGCTGGAAGGGTTTCTTCCCCGTTCAGAGAGAAAAACCTTTCATTCTGAAGGTGTTTTGAACTAATTCGAAAGTGCAGATGTTGTTTATATGCTGTGTTACAGGGGAAAATGTTTCTTTTTTTCATGTTTCTAAACTTATTATTGAGGGCAAAAAAAAAAACCAAAACCTGGGCAAGATTCAAGTTTGCTAGGTGCCAAATTCTTCAAACTTTGTAATTTAAATAATCATCCCACATACGTACTAGAAAGCCAGATGCTTTGTATCCTTTTTATCTCCTGTTCTATCTGTCAGGCACGAAGATTTCTATGTGTCGGAGAAAGTAAGTGCTGCTTCTCAGCATGACATTGCAGAGACAGAGGCAAAGGGAGATGTTGTCATTAGGCTCCCATTCCCTTGTTCTCACAGCATTTTCATTTCTGAGCTTCGAGCAAAACTCGTAATAGGAATGCTTTCTATTTTTAGTCTTGAAGGCTTGTTTCTGCTATCACAGTAGTTACCCATGAGAAACATGTTAAATGAAATCTCGGTTACTTATACTTCTTAATCTGATTAACTGCTGAGTGAAGTAGATTTTGCCCAGATACATGTGAGTGTGTACGCTCCACAGCATTTTCTTCTGCTTTAACAGTATCCTGTCAATACTAGTCACTGACTCTGACTCAGACTCAAGGCATCTGCTGCAATTGTAAGCTTCCAGACCTCCATTTTCATAACCTTAAAGCTTAACTTTGACCAAATAGGGCAATACCAAAAAATGGCTGTTTAATATTGATATAAAATTATATCTAGTTGAGTGGAAAGGCCCACCGAATCCTAATTTTCAAAAGATAAATGCTAATAAGTGCAAAGTAAAAAATTAAAGCTTGCTACAGTTTTTAATTACACGAAGATATATTCCCTTCTGCACAGAAGCCATGCTTCAAAGGAGCAACACCCAACAGACTGTGCTTAATGAATGAGTTTTCAGCCTTGCATTTAAGTGTCACGATTCCGTGAAGAGCTCTGTCCCTTTACATTATCCGAGCCCTGGTCTGAGTAGCAAACTGCTGATTTCAGTAGAGTTTTCTCTAATGTCTATAAAATAATACCTGAGACATTCATAAGCAATCTTTAACCCCTACCTGTGAATTGTGTTGATATTATTTGCTCTGTTTTATAGATGTGGTGTTCAAAGCAGGGCCAATTTTGAAGTTATACCCAACTTTGAAACCAGATCAGGCTTTTCAGGGTCATATATAGTCAAATCTGGAGTATTTCAAACGATGGAGACTTCGAAACTGCATGAGTACTTAATACCTCTGCAAATCAGGACCCAGAAACCCAAAAGCAAAACACTCAGAAAAAGTGATTCTGCAAGTTTCTGCCACAGAAGGAGCATGGATAACACTGAAAAGATAATCTTCTGTGTCTTTCTGAGGGAAGGACATCACGGTGGTCTCATGCTACTGGTAGGCGATATACAGTGATGTCCCCTTTTGCCTCATTTTTTTTACGTGCAGCCCCCCCAAAATCCCAGCATCTCTGTTTCTCGCAAGCAGGAGGAGACTGAACATTTCTGCACGTAGTCCAGTGCCCTGAAGGAAACAAGTCCCTGCGGACACTGAAGGGCTCTTAGCAAGTGCCTGGTGTCTTTGAACACTTGTAGGCTGTACAACCTTGTACTTATCCCCTGTGATGGAGAACATGAGCTGTCTGTGGGTGACCAAGGACAACTGAGCTGCTGCCATCTAACAGCAGCTACAGTCCTGCACTCTTTTGTGAGCTCTCCTTCCTGCAGGGGCAATGCCACTCATACCCAAGGGACAACGCTGGAGAATATTTTCAGAGCTACCACGGCCTTGAAATAAGTCATGACCTTGTACAGACAAGTTCCCCACATTTCTTCATGTGTTCATGGGTTCTGGCTGGCACTGGGGAGGAAGAGAGGAGAGAGGTGTGGAAGAAGAGGAAGGGCAGCACAGGCTGTCATAAGCTAATGCACAAGTGTCTGCGTGTTTTCGAAGAGTGCTTCATTGCAATCTATGAATGAACAGGCAATATTTTAAATAATTTGCCTTTTTTTTTTTTTTCTGTGGTCAACACACAGAAAAGAAAATGTGGGCTGCATGGAGTGGCTGGGGAGTTGCATGATGGCCATGAAGCATGTCCTTGGACTGGTTTTTCAGATTTTGTCTTCTCTGAGAGAGGACCTGGCTGCATCCTGCCACAGAGTCCTCAGACAGGAGGCTGCAAGGCGGAGCTGTATGCTCCAGCGAGGGGGCTTTGAGTGCACAGCCCCTCCCAGAGACACTTCTCCAGCCACAGGACAGTGCTGTGGCTTCTCCCTCCATCTGTGATGCACCAGGTTGGGTGCTGCTGGGTTTGCCAGGGCAGGCAGGAGGGCAGGTGAGGTGCTTGAGGTCCCAGCAGGAGGGAGCTCATTAGGATCACTGCATTCAGGGAGGGGAATTTGGCAGGTCCGAGACACCAGGGTCACCTGTGTACCCTCCCTGGAAAAAGATTCCAGCTCTGGGGACCTCCTAGGGTGGTTTGTAAAAAGAAGGGTGTAGGAGCGCTGACTGTGCTGAGCTGTGCTGTGGTGGCTCCTCAGGTGCCACAGCATTTCCAGAGTCTCGCGTGGGTGAGTGGCAGCCAGGGAGAAATCGCACCAGCAGCTGAAGGCAACTTGTGGCAGCCTTGTGTCTGCTTCTGCACTACCATGATGCTGGAGTTCCCCTCCTAAATTCAGTGGGAGCTTGTGGTACACAAGGGGTGGAAAATACCAACGTTAACTGTCCTAAAGATAGTCTAAGCAAAGAACAGCAAAAACCAAAGAAGTCAGGTGCCGTCAATTCATAGAAGAGAGTCAAGAGCGACATTTGTAAAATAAATGCTCAGTACAAATTTTGGTTTTGTTTAGTTTTTAATATAACATTTAAAAAAAATCCCAAACCTTGACTTTTCTGTTGGAGAAAAGCAGACCTAATGCAGAAGGGTGTGCTACAGGCAGCAGTCCAAGAGCACGCAAGAGATTTGTAAAAGTAATGCTTCAGGAAGCTTGGTCCAAAAACATGTTCCAGCAAATGATTGTGCTGAAATTAATCACAAAGGAAAGCTACAGGAGCCAGCTAGCACTTTAACTCTAGCATGAACTGGCATTGCTTTTTTGGAATGACTAGAGCTGTGCTGATTTATACCAGCTGATGATCTGGTCCACAAACGTTTTCTTATTCCAACTTTAATTATTTCCCAGAGTGTAAGGGTGTCTATGTCTATCTCTGTTCATTTAAGATTTCCAGATGCTAGTCTGGAAGTATGCTTACAGCAAGCATTAAATTGGTCATTTTGGATGGATTACAAGCTTCCTGACATCCTCATTGCATACTTTTATTTCAACTTACAAATGTACTTGTTGATTATGAGAATCTTTTTTTTTTTCTTTTCTTTTTTTGGTATTGAAATTCTCAGTGAACATAAATGAAAAGGGTCTGTTCTCACAACCCGCAAGGGCAGACTATATTAATGGTAGTTACATGTGGACGCTGAATGTATTTGTACACAAGGGTGGTTCCTTATATTTAGATTTGCAGTTTTAAAGAAAAAAAAAAAGAGCTCCCTGTTTATGAGCTACCAAACCCTTTGATTTCAAACAATTTAAAGTGGCATTTCTCAAGTCCTGTCTTTATGAATACGCCCTCTGAGTCTTTTTCACCACACCTGTACAAACAGCAACAAAGAGAAAACATGTGAGTGTGAAAAGGGCCTTCAGCTTCTCCCACCTACTTAATGAAACTTCCTCGCTTTTTTGCAAGCAAATGAAAGACAATAAATTACCTGCGATGCTTTTAAAATGGCAGCAGGAGTGATAGGAGTGTCCTCATTTGATGCTCTAGGGGATAAGACTTATAAATGGTGCCATAAAAAGTCTTTCTGGGATGTGAAAGCTTGCAGAGAATGAGGCGAGCTCTGTAGTTCAAACCAAAGTGTGCTGTGCTTGTCGTGTGTCTGATCTGGTTTGTCGTGACGAAGAGTCTGCTTAAATTCCTGTAGCTCAACTAGATTCAGCAGAGCAGTGCGAATTTATACCAACTCAGATTCTGGATGGAAATCTCCGCATTACCATTAGAGTCAGAAATATTATTGCAGTCTTTTAATGTCCTAGACAGTCTTTTTCACCCAATAAATTTTAAACCAGATACAGATCATTCAATTAGGCACAGTTTGGATTACTGCTTTGGACTCAAGAGAAGAACTGGTTGTACCAGAAACCTTGGATGAAGAGACCTTGACTTGATTAATTTTAAATTAAATGTAAAGATAAAGACAGGTAGTCCTACTTGAAAGGGAAACCACCATTTTTAGTTTCAAAAATGCAATTCACTGAACTGGGAAACTCATGAACTTGAGTGTAAAAAAGAAGTGGAGTTTCTGAATGACAAAGGTATGACATTTCGCTGGGGCTTCAACTGAAGTCAAGGGAAGGGATCTAGAGCTAGCTTCATGATTACCCAGCTCAAAAATAACCTATTCAGAATGAGCAGACATCCTACAAGGAATGGAAAAAGGGAGTAATGTTCAGCTAACGCGATTAAGTCTTAGAGGTCAGGAAGTGTATGGATAAAACGAGAATTTCCAAAAGACAAACTAAGTTGGATTCTTCAAACACAGCTAAATCAAATAGAGATTATTTTAGCCACACAAACAAAAAGATGATTTATAGCCACTGTGCAGCTAAGATGGTGATGAAGTTAAGGATAATACAGATATGGCCCCAAGATGAATACTTTGGCTCCGTTTTCTACAGGGATGATGTTGTTAAACAAGGCTGTGTTGCTAATGGGAATATGAGAATGGAAATGGAATTAACCACATCTAAGCTGGAAGCCAAACTCTAAAGAGATTAATGTGACTGAGTCAGCTCGCAGTGGAGGCACATCCCAGAACTATGAAAGAACTGGTTGAAGAAACTGCAAGTCTGCTAACAAAGATTTTGAATGTGTTTATCAGAGATGATAGCTCTTCTATAAAAAAGCAAGCATTGGATCTAACATAAGTTAAAACAGGAAAAGACTGGGCAACCACAGGTCTGGCTTCAAGAATATGTGAAATTTCAAAATATGCATTGGAGAAAAAATGGATAAGGATATGAAGATGGAAACGAAATGTCACTCACTTTAAGAAGGGTAAATCATGTCTGAATAACCTGACAAATTATTTTTATTAGTAAGAGAATGAGATGCAACTCAGTTACAGAGAAAGCTTTTGACACAGTGCTGCATAGGAAATTGCTCATTAGGATGGAGAAAATTTGAATTAGGAGAAGAGTTGTGAGGTGGAAAAAAAATGAAAGATCATGCTGAAAGGAGAAATACCAAACTGAAAGGAAGTTACTAGTGGAGTTCTTCCAAGATGTGTCTAGGGACTGATCCTATTTAACGTTTTTAAGAACTCTGGCAGAAAAAGTAGTACTGTGCTCATGAAATTTTCTGATAATGCAATATGTAGTGTGAATGTGGAGGAGGACAGTATACAGGAAGAATTGGATAAGCCTCAGGACTGGAATAATAGAAATGGGATGAATCTGAATAACCCAAAAGGTGAGGTCAGGCACTTTAGGACTCATAATTTTTCCCCAAACAGGAAGCTTTGAGAAAAGACCTGGGAATGGACTGTTTGATCACCGGATGACACAATATGTGATGTGCCTGTGGAGAATACAAATGAGGTCCTTGAATGTATCAGGTGGGGAACCTCCAGGAAAGATAAGTACCAGTGCTATTCTGTGACACACATTACTTCAACTGGAAATTAGGAGATTTCTAACCAGAAGAGCCATACACTTCTGGAACAGCCATCTATCAACCTAAATATGCTGTTAAGACAGAACCTTATCGGTTTATGGAAACTGGTACAGCAAGGCAGTTGGGGAAGACTGGAGGCAGCAATCCAGGAGAGCTCTCCTCTATCTGATTTCCTTTATAGCTCACACAGAGCTCAGACCCTCAGCTTGGTAGGATTACCTAAAGGCTACCTTGAGCTTGAATTCTACTTCTGATGAAAATGTAAACCCAAATTTGTTAGCAATATCAGTATCTGTTAATCACTTGGCTAGCTTAATCCACAACTATATATTTGTCTTTACAGAGGCAAATGATCCCCATTAATAACGTATCCCATATCATCACCTGCAACAAATCCTGTTAGCCTTGATTTTCAGACAACAGCGCACTTGGCTGCAGTTAGTAAATTTTATTTTATAGGTACTTTTCACCAGATATCCCCCAAAATGTGCTGAATATGTTCTATGGAATCTTAATCCCTATGATTTTCATGTAGCATTATAAGAATATAAGATACATTTTAAGTAGCTGGGCTTTCCAACTGCTTACTATGATTTTTGCTCTGTGTAGGGGCCTCCCACAGGCTGGTGAAAGTCAACAGGGAAGGTCTGTGCCCTGTCACCTACCTCAGGGGATTGGGAGAGTCTTTTTTGCCAGAATTTTGATTTCTGCTAAACTGATTTCTCTGCAGTTCATAATCAAGACAAAAGAGCCCTCGTTTGATAAGTGCTCTCTATTTAGCTGTGATGAAGTGCTCAGATGAAGGTTTCTGCTGCGCTCCACTTGGTGTATGTAGGACTGCTCCATGAACCTGTTAACTTACTATTTAGACACTGGATGGGCACATTTCCAGTAGATGACTGGATGTTCACATTTTTTATTTGCTAAAGATTTCTTTGACCTTGGTGAAAACTGAAAGAGAGGAAATAGCATTCAAGGAGGCAGAACTTAAAATGAAAAACACATGAAACAGGAACTCCCTGAGGAACAGAGGAATGGAGCACTGGCCAAACTTGGGGGTGTTTGCTGTTCGGCAGCCTTGCCAGGACATTTGCAGAGCAATATTTGAACTTTAAATTCTTTGTGTGCAAAGGAAAAGAAAAAGACAAAAAATAAACTAAAAAGTTTAACAATGGGAGTTGCATCCCTGAGATGCAGAACTTTTCTTCTTTTAATAGCAATTAAAAAAATGTGGGTTATTTGGTGAATTCAGTAATGGAAGCTGGGTCCACATGTCTTTCATTTTAAGATACCAAATTAAATCGCAATTGATTTCTATGGTCACCTTATTTTTTATGAGAGTGAGACACTGCTTAGTGAAAGGCATGTATTTATGACTAATTTAAAGTATAGAAGATTTGTTACAGTGGCCCACACCTGTCACAGCCACTGATTTATATATGTACTGGCTTGCCATGTTTGCCTATGGGTAGCTTAAAATTACAGACCTGATACACATAGACCACACAATTACAATACCAAAAAATATAATCAGAAAAAAATCAGAATTTTCTACATACCACAGTCCAAAAAACTTTACAGTGCGGGAGGTTTCTGCTTGAGCTCACATTGGTTTTTTTTGTATAGGCATGTACTTGAGATCCCTCCTCTCTGGAATATAAGGCTTATTTAATAACAGAAAAGAAAGAAACATTTTGCTGAGTGGAATAGAAATATGGTTCTGATTTGCTGCTAACGTAGACTCATCCTATTGAGGCTCAAACCAATTTCATGTCAGGAGAGAAAGGTAATGGAAAGACCTTTTCAAAACCTCTGTCAGAGCACCCAGAACATGGCTCAGCACACTGCAGGAGTACATTGGTGACGGGGTACTGAGGATCGGTTTTCTGCCACTGACTGATGTCCCACAAAGGATTGTCTGCAGAAGACAGTTTGGGAACTTCTGATCTCAATCAAAAATACTGTCTGTCTGTGGTCTCAAAACAAAATCTTTGCCCTTTCTGTGAATAATTCTAACCGTTTTAATAATTTTAATTATTTTCTGTGAATAATTTAAAATTTCACTTCCTCCAGGTGAGGAAGTTTTGCTTCCAGTGGTTCTAGAAGGCTCTGAAAGTGTTCATCCTTGACTATTTTCTATCCTGTGGGTAGGTAGACCTGTGGATCTCATACTGATGATAACATGTGAGGCCGAGGGCAGGGATGGAACAAAGCCAGGACTGGAGAGTGAACATGGGGTGTGCTGCCTGACACTGCTGTCAACATCCAGTCCAACATCAGGCCCTACTAACTGGAGGGCTGTAGCACCATTAATATCCACAATAAGTCATTATATGATGCAACAGAAACCAATCCCAGATCATTTTTCTTGGGGTAGTGGAGAAGGATAAAGAAGATCCATCCCTGTCTCCTGACCCAGCCTTCCTGTTGCCTCCAGACTCTGGATCCCACAGAGACGCTGGAGCAAATTGTTCCATCCAGTGGGCAACTGATTGCCTGCCTGGAGACCCACCACCACCAAGCAAAACCAGAAAGTCACTGCTAACACCATCTCCCTGAACTGATGTTTTTGGAGTGGTTTAATACTATACACTGGTTATCCTGGAGAAGGCGGCTATAAAATAAAACATTGCATGCAAGTAATAAAACAAAGCAAAATAGAGAAAACAAACTTTTTCACCTAAAATATATGACTTTCTGTTGTAAAGATTGCCATTTTTTTTCTTATGGATATCAAATAAATTGTCTTTTTAGCAAGCTTTATGGGACTAAACAGACTACAGAACATCCCTGATTGACTCAGGGTGTAATTCTGGCTTGTATAACTCCCATGATCTGTCCTTTCTGCTTTTCCCATTCCTCTCTCCATTGTCTTCACAGACATACAAGGCTCTGGAGACTGGGGTTTCCTTTTTCTGCAGTAGCAAACTCTTATTTTCTTATTCTTCCATCATCTTCCTAGATTCAGGGTCACAGGGGAGAAGTGCTCAAGCTCTGTGGCAGTTTATTTAGTTCACTCTTAATGGGAAAAATATCTGGGAATCATTTTCTCTGGGTTCAGACAATTACCTGTACATCATTTGCCGTTTTCTTGTTGATATGACATGTGTATAACATTTAGGTTTTTTAGACAGTTACATCATGTTATTTGATATATACATAACATCTGTAAGGTAATTCATAAAACAAGCTGTGGCATCTCACATACCTCTATATTTACTGAATCTCAAAATACAAAGACATCTTTAAAGTTTTGTTTACTTTTGTCTGCATAAAACTTTACATAAACCTCATTCTAGACATTAATACATTAATACAAAACTTAGATATGAATAAACAAAGCAAAACGTTCTAGGTCTGTGTCCACAGTAAAATCTCAGATGTAGCTAAATAACTGCAAAAACAAAACATTTTTTACCATAACTAGAAGTTTCAACCTAAGGAATATTGGATATCTTGTTTGACTGAGTGAGGCTGGAAGCCAGCTAGAACTTTCATTTGGGTTTTTTTTCTTTTGTGTCTCTTCAAAACATTCTTATTATTGAATATCATATGTCTTGCTGTGTTTCTAAATTCATGCACATTTCCTGCTAAGAACATATGGAAAAGAGTAGATGGTTCAGAGTGAAATCTGGATGACATAATAAACCGTGAGAGAGAAACGTGAAGGATTAATACAGATCCAAAGACTGAAACTATGTCTACTGTTAAGAACACACCACCATTTTTTATAATACAGACTTTTATGAGGCAGAAATAGGAAAATGTAAAAATCAGACTGTTACAGAATGTTAGGATTTTGTATATGGATATTCTGGATGTGACGGCAATTTAGAAATGACAATTCTTTAAACATTTCCACATTTAAGTCAGCCTGCATAAATTTCCATTATAATCTTGGTTTGGTTTCTTCTCAGCAAATGGACAATTACCAGCAGTGTTCCTTGCTAAAGGCAGGTGAAAAATGCAGCATGCAGAGATTTGCTGCTGACAGCAACGTCAGGTAAGCCAGTGAACGCTGCAGCCATAAACAGGGACTATCAATAGATGAATAAGAGAGGTGATGTTGCTTCTCATTACATTTCCTCCTAGGAATAAATTTCTGACCAGACCCTCAATTAGTAGAAAATTTTGTATTTAAATGCCCGTTTTCCATAGAGATGTAGAGATTAACTGTAAAGGAAGGTGCCACATCCATTTCACTGTGTGTCTGTGCAGAGCTGGGCTCTGCAGAGGGCTGACAAGGGCTCACCGCTCAGCCTTCCTCAGCTAGCTGCAGTCACTAAGGATGCCACCCTGTCACCTGGGGCTCCTGCCAAGCTTGCTTCCAGAAATGTGTAGCATGCAAACCCATCCTGGTACAACTGCACTTACGCCTGACACACTGGTCACTCCCACGTCTGATTTCTGTGGTGGTGTAGGAAAACCACAAGGGATTCCTCTCAACAAACTAAGGATATTTCCGAGTTACTCTGCAAGATCCGTACCAGTCACCATTGGCTCCTTAGATGGCGTATGGAGAGAAGGCAATTTGTGTGACAAGTTTTAGACTCCTCTCTTCACATGCAGTGGTTCGTCTTCAGATGCCCATTTCTCTCAACGACTACCAAGGAAGTATAGGGCTAGAAGCCTTGTCCTTCATTTGACTTTCAAACTCCTCAACTCAAAGAGATGAACCTCATTGAGAGTTTTCCTAAAAATACAGTCTGTATTGCATTGAATTAAAATGTGCACTAAAAAACCATTTTGAATAAAGTACTTTTAAATTTCCTTATTGAGGTGATTCTCATGGTTGTGAAGGCACCCCGTGGCTGTGCTGTCCTAGCAGAGGATGGTGGTAGCAATGGCACCCACTGAGGAACCAGCAGCTGGTTGTTCCTGAGAAGTAACTCAGAGGGTGCAAGGCCTGCTAGGAATGCAATGAGGGTTTTCTAAGACAAGCTTCTTCCTCAGCTGGAGACAGAGCAGGGCTTGAAGAAGACGTGATGTGACTTCTTCCCAAGCAGAACTGAAGAAGCTGTAGGGAGGATACTGTGGAAAAGGCCCAAGGGAGATCATGAAGACACAGAAGAGGTAAGCATTTGTCTGGACCGTGGTCTGTCAGGAGTTTGAGGATTAAAGGATTAAAGATTAAAGGGATGTACAGAGTAAGCAGGAGAAGAAAAGGGCTTGAGCTATATGAGGCAATTTGGCAATCTGAGTCCTTCTGTGTGAGAACTAGGAGAGTATGGCAGCACCCCATCCCTTCCTTAGCCCAGCTAGAGAAAAAGCCCAGGGATATGTGAGCCAAGGTCTACCTAGTTTAGAGAGGGAGAAGAGCTATGGATATATAAAATAAGGCTTTTTTTTTCTTTGTCAGGAAGGCTAGACCACCGCATGCAACCATAGCAGGTGAAATGCAGGTGGAGATGTCATCTACTGCATGAGGGGAGAAGAGCACGGGTAAGGAGGAAAGCTGAGGCTTTATGTTGAAAGTGAGCTTCCACCAGACAGAAATAGCTGTACAAGCAAATTCAAATCTGTTTTCAAAAGTTAATGAGCGGACATCCACTCAGTTTTCTCTGTCTTACGTGCTTTAATGCACACAATCATGTCACCAGGGAAATAAAATCTGGTGTGGCTATTTCATACTGTTGGTCATGGAGTAAGCGGTGCTTAATAGCTCCTTATTATAGGAATAGCAGTTCAACATCTGCTGTAATCCTGAGAGATCAAGGCTTTTAAAGTGTTTAACTATTCACTTTTTAAAATGAGAACCAACCAGATATCTTCTTGTAATAAATGCCTTTATTTCTGTGCACATCCCAGGCTAAGGATAATAAGGCTCCCTCCAAGTGAAGGCACTAACAGGCAGAACTTGAAGCTGTTACAAATAATACAGTGGAAAATTTCCCCCGGCAGCTGATCTAATTTTGATTGTCAAAAAAATCTGTGTTCAGCATGAAACTGCCTGTAATTGTAGCCCTACTGATCTTTTTCACGAGTTATTAAAATGAGTTTTTAGTCACATCACAGTAAAGTTGTCAATAAAGACATTGAAAAGAAGGGAAAAAAAAGATCATTCTTGTCTGACCCTCTTCTTAGAGTCCCTTCCCTCAGTCAAATTTTAGCACAGTAGCAATAAAAATATTATATTATTTCCTGCCAGTCGGCAAAAGGAAGCTGTCCTGCAGAATCTGCTTCCTGGCCATCGGAAAACATTGGCATGGGAACACATCTACGTTTGCACAAGAGAGGATTGATTAGTATTAATCTTTTTGCAGCTCACTGGTGCTGCTCAAATCCTTTTCCGAGTGTTGAAGGGTATTTCACGGAGTTCAAGTATAGAAATAAAATATTAAAAGATTGGGTGTCCTTAATTACCAGTCTATTTTCCTGAATACAATTATCCATTATTTTAAACTCTATTCCTTGTGCCAGAGCTATGTCAGCATGGACTCAGTCCTCACTGCAACAAAACGTCTGTTTTCTTAAATGGTCATTTTGACTGAGGAGGGTCTAAAGGCTTGTATCCTTGAAATTGTTTATCTGTGCTGATTACAGTAGAGAAACAAAAAATATCCATAAAATCAGAAGTTAATCTTAGCCAGGAAACAAGTAATATTGAGTCACTAAACCTGGCAAAGGTGGCTGTTTAACAGAAGCTATTCTGAGCCAATTCCTGTGTATACTTCACTGAAGCACAGACATGGCATTTAAACTCGGGTATAAGTGCCAAATTAAACACTTGATTGACTTTTCTTTTACACTAAGTTGCCCTTACTTTGGCTATACATTGCTATAGGTACTGTTATAGTTACCACTAAACGAAGCATGGAGCCCAGGCAGTGCTAGATTCCAGGGCAAAAAAGTACTGTTTCAATGCTACTCTTTTTGCTGCGATAAAAAATAATAACAACAAAAAAAAATCCCTTCCAAACCTTATTCTAAATGTCCACATTGAGAACTTACAGAATTTTTGTTTCTTTTCTGTATCCAAGAGTGAGAAGTCATACAATATTTGGTTAACTGCGATTGTGGTGAAAATCCTTTCAGGAACATAATTTTCTATCAGGCAATAGACTTTTAAATTTGTTTTAACATTTTATTCTTGGATGTGTAAACAAATTCTGAGAAGCAGACCTACTAAACCTTTCATTCCTCTGTCATCCTACTAATGCATCACAGAGAAGTTATTCTCAGCTTTCACTGAAGCCATTGTATTTCTAATCCACTTCAGCCTGGGAAAATAACACCCTGCTTTAATTAAGAGAGCAATGAATGTAAACTGACCTCAGAGAAGAGCTAAGCTCTTTCTCCCCTTGCTGAAAATTCATATGCTGAGTGATAGGCAGCAGAAAGCCCGTATACCTGTCCTGAACGACATGTTAGCACTGACTTGCTAGGAGAGGATGAGAGTCTGACGTTGTGGGTGCAACACCATTGAAGGTCGCTGTGATTTACACCCCTGGCCCCAAGACGAGAATGCGGTCCATGGTTTCTCCACTGCTCCTCAGCTATTATCAAAGAGAATACATTTTGCTAAGCTGACATCTCAGTAGCAGGAAAAGGAGATTTTCTGAAAAGTGCGTCCACAGAATTCACTGTTTTCGGCAGTTTCTATTTGCTTTCCCTGAAGATCTCGCAGTGTTACAAATAAAACACTTTTCTTGAAATATCTTTGTGGGATTGGAGAGGGTATATGCACATTTATTAATTCTCTGAACTCCCATTTGCAGTGGATTAGCAGCACATTTCGTGAGGCAAAAAGCTTAAGAGAAAGGACGCCTAGTAACGAAACCTTAAGCAGACTTTAGACATGCAGAACACAAGCAGAGCAGGGTTAGGTCTCTAAAGTTGCTTTCCCTGGTCTTAAAAAATAAACATGCAGAAGTGGTGATGATAGCTGTTTCGTATTTCTCCTTAAGATTCTTTTGAGAGATTACGGTTTCTTTTAGCCCATGAGTTTGGTCCAGAAACACCGTGGACAGCAAGGGCTGTGAACTGAAGCTGGCAGCAGACCACGGCAAGTCACTTACTGATCAGAGAGCAACAAGAGGAACTCTGTGGAAGGGGGAGTGGGTGTTCCTTAGCATATTTACAGATACCACTCTCAGGTGTGGCCCTTCTCATCAGACGCTGTCTGAGGAGGTAATTCAGGAAGGAAGCCCGAAAGCATGTGGGTGTGATTCCTGCCCCAGGGAAAAAGGGGAATTGTTTATTCCAGCAGCAGGGAAAGAGCTGTCTCTCCATTAGGGTTGGGCCATTTATTTCCAACAAATAGATTATTCACAGAAAAATATGATTCTTGAATTCAGTCCACAACTGCAGAGCTGTTTAGGATGTTTGTTTTTTCTGTCCTCGGGGGTAGATGTGTATAAATGTATTTCCTCAGGGCTAGGTGTGAGTTTGTGGAGAGGATGGCCTTCCCAGTCACCTAGTGATCCGAATGTTCATTGAATCTGTGAAAAATTCAGGTTCAGCTCTATCTTCTGCCTGAGGAGATTTGAACGTATCAATCCCACCAATCGCCCCAGCACCACCCTCTTGGGCAGGGATTTCTACTGTGCGCACTGCCCATAGCACAGGGGTTGCTTCAAAGTAACAGGAGCAAAATTAGTCCAACACATCCCCAGAGAAAGGGTTTTCAGGGTGTGCACACAAACGAGACTGTAGGCTTCTTCAGTCTTGTCCATGGCTTTTCTTTTCATAGAGATGCCTTAAATGAAGCTGCAATACTTTTTAATTGATGTGAAACTGCTTAGAACAAAATGAAGACTTATGACATTTATTTTTTTTTGTTGGTGGGGTTCAAGTTGAAAAACAGTTTTGTTTTAGTTCTGAAGTCTGAACTGTCTAATTTGGGGTGCTGTGTTTAATTTCGTTTGCTTCAGTGGTCAAACTGAAAAAAAAATCTTATGCCCTTAATCACTATACAAATTTATTTCCACTAACTGAGCCTTACCAGGACTTCGTCATTTTTGTGCCTGGTTGTGCTGAGCCAGCAATCAACTGACTGAGTTTCTATAACAGTATTTTTCTGTAAGCATGCAAGATCTATGTCCCGTGATTTTTGGCTGCTGGTTGGTTTCTTAGCTGGATGTTGAGGTATTGTTAAGTTCTGCTTTACTGTTTCTTTCAGATTGTGCTGACATAACCAATCCTGGTGTCACCAGAGGGATGCAAGCGCAAGTCCCACTCAGTTTAAACAAGAGGAAAAGTTTCAGAAACCATCTTTTGACCTTTAAAGAATACTACAAAGACTGTCTATTTCCTAAGGCTTTTTGGGAAGAATTGAGGGAATGAACGGGACAGGATATATTTTACTGCTTTGAATTACTAGCTGGCTAAGTTAATTTAATTTTGTTTTGCGTGAGCTCTGTTGTGTTGGTCTTGCATTTTAAATAATTGGAAATGTGCCGAAAGCTATGGATAGTCATTGTCCTTTGTATTTTAATTGTACTAAATAAAATGAGAACAATGGAAGCAAAAAAACCTAGAGGTGAGTCATAAATAAGCATTATTTGGTTTATAACAGACGTGGTTTGGTTTCCCAGTTATAATTGGAGACATAAGCAAGGCATTTAAACATGTACTGAATAACTGAGGAACAAATAGCCCTGGGTTTGTTTCTGTCTGAAATAAAGAATTTTTTTTTTCCTGAGCAACTAATAAGAATTAATCTTTACTGTTCAAGTAACTTTTTTTTTGTTACTAGAATAAACAAAAGAACTAATGACAAACTAGCAGGGTCTCCAATGGAAACTATCGATATGTGATAGCTGGTCAGCTGAACATAGAGTTATATTTTGAGACAACTGGGAGAAGCAAGACCACACTTTATTTCACACTAATAGGAAAACAGAGAAAAATCTCAGTGCATCTTCAAAGGAGAAATTGGTTTTGAAATTTTACACTGAGACAAAGAGCTTCTCGTGATTGCTATAATGCAACGATTGCAGTATGACAGCACCATTGAACCACAGAATCACAGAATGGTTTGGGTTGGAAAGGACCTTAAAGATCATCAAGTCCCAACCCCCCTGCCATGGGCAGGGACACCTGGAGTTTAGGATGAAGCCATGAGTTCCTTTAAGATTTTCATCTAAAGCTGCATAGGTTGTGGGGGTGGATTTTAAGTGTTTTCTGAAAGAGAAAATACTGACACTTCCACCTGTCAACATGATAATTCTGTGGGCAAATTTCATCTGCTCCCATCTGTCATATTCCTACCTCCTAGCAGCCTTAGACGCATTATGGGATGCTCCATCTCCCAAGCTGATATGATTTCGTAGAGATCAGTTGGCATGAAGGGTCCTTAAACAAAGTTATCAGTTGTTCGGTCACCTGTGGAGGACAGCCTCTAGAAATCTGTGTCTAGCACCTCTGAGAGACTACTTCGCACTTCCCTAGTGATTTCTAAAGCAAATGTTTACATTATTTCCAGTCTCAAATTATTTGTGAATAAAATATGAGGACAAACAGGCTATTGTGTGGCAGGAAGTACGTAGTCTGCATAAATGCCCTCAAGTTTTCTGTTGGTTCTTTTCATCGGGAGCACCTGTATATTACTAAACAGCATATAAATCTTGGGCTATTTGCATTTTACCCCCAAAGACTTCTAATGAGTCTATGCTTTATTTTTACAAACATTTTATAAGCTGCCCGGAGGTTTATATGTGCTGGCAGACATAATTTTTGGTTGAAATCATCTCACATTTTGTTAAAAAAAGGAGAAGTTCCCCATTGATATTCCAAGAATGAATTTTTGTCTATGTTACATGTCTCATCAAACAAATGGTTCCCGTTCTTCAGATTTAATGCTAGACAGATGTTGTGTTAGACAGATATTACCACACTTTTTGGAATTCTACATGTTAGAGGATATATGTTTGCAGGCTGTGCTGCACATCAGACAAAAAACCTTGTCCAAAAAGATGTAAAATAACACTTGTGAAGCCTTAGTATTCCAAAATCAGAGATGATATTGCACGCTTTTGGCCAAAGTCAAACGAGAAGGGAAGCAGCACACTGAAGCAGTTGGGACTTCAATTCCTCGTTACGAGCTCGGGACCGCGAGTTGATTAGCACTCTGGCCCCAATCCAGAAAAGCACTTAGACTGAGAAAGTCTATAGGAGTCGGTTGTTTAATTCCTTCAAACTGATTATTAAAATCTTAGCCTTAAGCATTTGCTGCCATAGGTATATTCATGTGTCTAAATTAAGCAGGTCGCTGGCAGAGAGCTTGAAGGCTTATCGCTACGTAGCTCCAAGTCCCATTCATTCACCAGGCTCCTCTTGCTGTGGGGAGTGCCAGCAATGCTGGACGCTGCCAACATTTTCCTCGAAGGCAGAAGGTCTCTTCAGGCTCAGTGAGGAGGCAGAGCCTAGTGACAAGTCCTGAGCACTAAGGGACTTTGTGAGAAGAGCGGAGGAGCTGGAAAGTCAGGAATCCCCTGCCTCCCCTGATATGGTTTTGAAACAAGTAATTTAGCTTCTAAAGCTCACACACGCTGTCCAGGACAAGGAGGTAATGTCTCTAACCTCTCTTTTTTGTCTTCAGTAATCCCTTACTCCATTGCTGTTTCTTCACACGGACGGAACTCATCATCTCTGATGCCTTCTAAACTACAACCTTTTGCTCTCACATGGTAACCAGTCCTCAAGGAAATGGGACTTTTGTAGCTCTCAGGCTTCCCCACATTGCTTTGTTTGATGGGTAGAGATAAAGCCAGGATTGGTGGTATATTACTATAAAATTTTGAGGACATCTGGTCACGGGCTATAGTTCTGTACGTGGAAGTGGGTCTTCTCCTACCTGTGAGTGTAGATGCACCCCGAGGGCAAAGGCAAGGACTTCTCTTTGGTGGGGTGCACTGCACGCGGTGCTGCAGCTCCTTTTAATAGTTTCCTACTTCTCAGCTGCAAATATATCCCTAGAGGGTATGTCTAGAGAAGGGAGCTTGAGTATCACTGTGTTATATTGCGCTCCACTGAAGCTAATATATTTCTCTGCTCCCCAGGACTAATTAACTCAGACATAATTCTGAGCTAGCAGAGATGCACAGCTTCCAACACTCGAGTTAGCTCTTTCCCAGGTAGCTCAGGTATCTCTGCATGGTGCTGAATTATGCCAGCGAGACGTATTCTAATATTCTAAGCAACCCTTTTTAAAGAAATTCAAAGCAAGGAAACTACTGAATGTAAATAGTATAAAGTGCTACACACAACTCTTGAATTTTGTCTGGATAATTTGATGCATAGCCAGTTCAATTTTAACAAACTAACATCTACTTTTGAATTAGTCTCTCTGTGGCTTGCAAAATCTGTTCTAAGCTGCAAGATCTGTCTTCGTGAAACTGAAAATTAAATAAGAAATACCCACAGGAAACTTGCAGGTTTTTGCTAACATCTTAATTAAATCCCACAGGTTAAGGAAAATTAATTGAAAATTTTTACCACTTTCCCCACTAACTTTTCCTACTCCAGGGGTTCAAATAAATGGAGTTTACAAATTCACCTACTGTTCTGCTTTAAAACTTCATGAAACTTTGCTTTTTAGTAGGAAGTTAATTAGGAATAGTTCTTATTATACCTTTAATGTGGGTAAGACTCCTGAGGCACTGTAAACATTAATTAAGCCCCATAGTACCCTCTGAAGCAGATAGTACTTACTCACAGTTGTACTGAAAATAGAGCTTTACTTCCTCACTCGAATTGATAAGACACTTTATCCCAATATCAGAAAACCTACTTTAAATACTATGAAATGAATATATTGAAAGAAAGAGGGAAAAGAGCACTACAAAATATATTCCTATGCTTCAATTTTGCCTGGAGACCATTTCTGAAGGCCGTGGAGTAACGATATTTGGTGCAATATTATTGGCAACCCACTGTCATTCAAAAATTTGTTATCTGCTACATGACATTTTGCATGTCTATATAAAATATAGCTGTACTTCAGGAAAGGAGTTTGGATCTTTCTCAATGCGCCTGCCAAAAATTATTTTGGCTGGTCTAGACATTTTTTGGTCAATAGCTGACAAGCTGAATGTTTCTGGGAATTTAAAGCGTTTGGACCATTCAGGGATTCTTTGAAGACCTGAGTACAACTGTATCCACATGTCTCCTCTGCTAATATACTCCAGTAGAAACAGAGGTGTAATAGCTTAATACATCTGCATCACATTAATATTGTACTGGAATGCTGGTACAGAAATGCTGTCGTAACACGATACAATAGCCAAGTCACAATAGCTGTAAGACTTTCATATGGTTCTGGGGTATGAAAGCCATTAGTGTCAGCTGCAGCTTGTAGGGCTGTAGCTTGTGAGCGTTAGGGAACCGCAAATAGTGCAGTTGGTGCCTTCGAGTGTTGTAAACTGCTGCCTTATCAACCCCAGCGCTGCATTCCCCTGATAAGAAAAACAGATCCAGGAATGAGTAATCACTTTAAACTCATGTTTTTTCCATCCTAAAAGTTGTTTCCCTTAAATTTCACTGATTTTTAGACAGTGGCCCACAAATCATTTGTTAAAGTGCCAGGTATGCCTATACGCTTCACGTAAGTGCCTTTGATCTTTACAGAATTGATAGGTATTTTTTGTGTTCCTTTAGGATTTCTGTAGCTCCAAACACAAACCTAACTGGGCAGAGCAGGCTTGGTCCAAACCCACCAACATAAAAGGAAAGACTTTTTTGCCTTCAGTGTGTTCTCAGCCGTTCATCTATTTTGCAAACAGTAATTGCATCTAGATTTACAGGCTGCATCTAAACTGGAAAATCACTTGTGGCACTTGTGTCTGTCTAGGAAAACTCTCTTAGCCCGATATTCCCTCTCCTAAAGGGTTTGTCCACAGGCACTCTGCCCACTGGGTGCAAGGAAGAAGAGGAGCACGTCAAGGTCACTTACTGGCCCAATGACAGTCGGGTAGTTGGCTCTAGATCTCAGGAGTCCAAGGCACTGCCCTTGTTGTAAAGTAGAAAGTTTTATTATTTCATATTTGATCTGACAGATTTGGGTTTTAGGAACACTTACATGTACACTGCAAATAATTTCACCAAAACCAAGCCAGACGGTGGATGCATTGAAATATGAATTGTGATTTTTTTTTTTTCTGCTGAAAGGAATTGGAACCAAGCTGCAAACTTTGGACCCAAACCTCCCACCCTCTGGCTGTGTTCACAGATTTCACAGAATGTTAGAGATTGGAAGGAGCCTCAAAAGATCATCTAGTCCAATCCCCGGAGCAGGAACACCTAGATCAGATCACACAGGAACGCATCCAGGCAGGCTTTGAATGTCTCCTGTTCCACCAGTTCTTTCACAGATCTGCTTCATACTGCAGTGCAGCAATAAGAAAGCCAAGCATATGGGCAAGTTAGTAAAAGAACGTAAGTGTAACCAAATTAAATGTGGGAAACAACTCATATAGGATGATTTTGGTTACTTTTAATGCATCAATAATAATTAAAAAAAAGTATGTCCCTGCCTTCAATTATGTATTTATTGTAGTAGATCACACACACTTACACGAATTACAAATTTTACTCACCACCATAGCTTTGGCCAAGATTCTCTGAAGACTGTGGGGACTACAAGAAAAAACACAAAATGGAACAGATCAAAAACCCAGAAGCCTATATCCAAGAGTGTCAAATAGAAGATGCTTAAGAAGAAGCATAAAAACAGGACAAGCATATAATGAAACTACCCTGGTCCAGCCTCCCAGCTTCAGTGATTTGTGGTGCAGGTGCTGCCTGAGCCAGCAGTACTTTCTATTTAACAGTGCAAGATGGATTTTTCATCCATGAATTCATCCAATTTCTTTGTGAGCTTGTGTAAAATGCTATCATCTGCAACGGCCTGTGGTTGTAAGTGAATGAGGACTGTTGCCTTTCATACAATTTGAATTTACCACCTCGCGTCACCTGGTCCTTTAGTTTTGTTTGACACCCTGTAGATCTTGCACTGGAAAATACAGTGAATTTTTTTTCCCTGTTAGCCTCCTGCTTCTTACCACTGCTAATGGAGAATTTTTGTAAAGATGGCATAGGCTTTGTCCTGCTTTAATTGCTGGGCTCTGCTGCAGGACTTTGGACGTGTTGCTGCCTTCTTGGAGAAGCAACCCCAGGGCAGGTGAGAGCTGGCATTTCCCACCCCGCAGGACCCTCTCCCTGACCCACCACCAAGTGCAGGGGTACATGGATGCCCATCCTCAA
Source organism: Syrrhaptes paradoxus (assembly GCA_013400615.1). Classification (NCBI taxonomy): domain Eukaryota; kingdom Metazoa; phylum Chordata; class Aves; order Pterocliformes; family Pteroclidae; genus Syrrhaptes; species Syrrhaptes paradoxus. Next base: position 174,220 of record VZTO01027010.1, read on the forward strand.
GTTGTGCGTTGCAGCTACCAGCAGCTGAGGCCAATGGGACCAGGAATTACCACTGGTGCTTGTGCCTCATGTCAGAAAGCCAAACCCTCCCCCAGATACCCCATTCCCCAAATTGCTGTGCTTTTTCCAAAGGAGGAAGCTCTCAATCATCATTGTTCGACAAAAACTGGCATAACGGCTAAGGCTTGGCAGAAGCTTTAATGAAATGCATTTTTTTCCAAAAGCTCTGAAGGTGATGGCCTTCCATCAGTGAGGGACAAGCAGTGCTTGGCAGTGTCCTTGCCATGATCTCTGGTACAGCTGCAGAAGTGTTTTGCGCTCTAATGAAAGGTAACTGTTGTACTTTTTTCACCCACATCAGCATTCTTCCCTTTCTGTGTGTGTACTGCTTAACCACAGAAAATGACAAAAAATCCCTAGTGAGAGAGGATTTAGTGAAAGTCACACCACCAACAGTCTTTTATCTATGCTGACTTAAAGTTAATCCGTACATGCAAGAATCTGATGCTTCAGCTTACTGGGAGAGACAGACACAGAATAGAATCTCTCGAGCGTTATTGCTTTGCAATAGCAGAGCTTTGTCATCTTTTGTCTGACTCTGGCCTATACAAGACTTTTGGTGAGGTTAAAATTCGTAGCACAAACTACAGGAATCTACCTCAAAGTTGTTATAGAAAAATGGATTAAATATAGATAAAAAAAAATTCTAAACAGGCTTTGAGGTCTCAAGGAGCCATGCTCATTAATTATTTGAAAGTGATGCGGCGAACAGACTGAAAAATCAAGAATCTGGGTAAGGATGGAATTTTGCACTAAATAATGTACATTTATGTAGAATTGTTGGCTCTTTGTCTCTTTTTTCATTGTAAACCTCGTATTTCTTTTTTTTTTTTCTTTTTTTTTGTGATACTGGCCAGTTATAGTTCATCCCAAATTTCAAAAGGAAAACACCTTCCTGAGTGCAGGGACAGACAATGACCCAGTGAAACTGCTTATTCCATCTATTACTGCACCTTTGGAAGATGTACTGTGAAAAGACATGGACTTTGATGTGTGATCTGAAAAGAGAACAAATTAATTTTTGACGTTTTCTGAAATTTCTGTAAAGAAAGGGGACCAGTTAGCCCATCTTGGAAGAGAAGAGATTGGAGTGAGAACAGTGGCCAAAAGCTTTCCCTTTTCTTGTCCCCAGTTCAGCAACATCTCTGTAAAATGTGACTTTAACACTAATTGGAACGACTTTCTGATATGCTTAGATACATGCCTGAGATACATTGCCTTCCTGAGAAAGCATAAACTGAGCAGATTAGAAGGAGAAAATATCTGCGGTTTGTAACTCAGCAGTACTGGAGCTTTCTGTCATAAACTACATTCTGTTAGTTTCATTTTGAGTATTTTGCCAAAACCTACATTTTTGGCAGTGCCAAAAAGAAATACGGGAAGCCTTAACCAGAGGACTTTGTGTCAAAGAAGACGAACCTGCCGATTTTTAAAATCTAGATGAGCAACAGTGGTTAGCTTGAACGTAGCCTTGTGCCGGTTCAAAACCACGTGAAATTTTCAGTTCATCTCACCTGAGTTTCAAGTTTGCAGTGACATCATCTCCCAGAGAGCAGTGGTGCTGGGTGTTGCCTGGGGCTTCGCAGCAGCCGTGTACACCTCTGGAATGCAGCCGATTGCGGAGCGAACGAAGATCTGAAGACCTGAAGGTGTGGTGCTGATGGGCTGGTATGGCCTTTTCCATGACACATGACACTTGCCAGCAAAGGGTACTTACTAATTTCTGCACTGTGCTCAGAACTACTCTTTGAAGCTCTGTCATTTAGGAAAATGGATGGTCTTTGTCTGCAGGAATTTACTCATCCCAGTGCACGTTATTCTGGCAATTAATCACTCTGGCAGCTAAAGTTCAGAGTCTTATTTCTAGACTGAATTTTGTCGACATGCAGCTTCTAGGCACTGGATCTTATTATAGCTTTCTTTCCTGCTAGGCTGAAGACCCATCACCCATCAGATTCTGTTGGATATATGACTAACATTAGGCCTGCTACAATATTTAGCTCATACCTAATTTCAGTCTTCAAGCCCTGCCATGAATACAGCTGGACTCCAGTACCAGTTTGCTCCTGTCTCACCTGCTCTTTGCAGGGTCCCGTCAGCACGACCTGACTCTTATACTGAGATGTACAACCTTGAAGGATGGGCTTTTCATTGCTACTTTTACCTGAACTTAGTTTTTTTCTAGAATTCTTCAGTAACCCAGATGCTGGTGCTGTTTTTATCTCCTTGCTGTCCCCTACAAATCTTTTCTCAAAAATGGTTCAAGACATTCTGATTTCAGGTTAGCAGATATATCATTACATATAGGAGCTGCTTAAATGGCATGAATCAAACAGTCCCCAGTATGCATTTTATATTAGCTGAGACACAACTAATTGGCTTTTCTGCCTACCTGCACTCTTACACTCACATCAGCTGTGCCCACAGGCTTTGTGGGAGGCAGTTTCTAAAGCAGCACGTATTAAACTATCTTTAGTGCCACAGTGGCTTCAGCCTTGTTTAATGGCTATTAAATCATTTATCTCAGTTTCCAAAGTCTGGCAATAAAAAAATCAGGTACCCAAAGTGGATGCCAGGAAATAGCTAGAGAAAATTTGATCCATAAAAGTGATAAGAGACACCTCAAAGCAGAAACACTGAGGAGAGAGGTAACAAAGACACTGGGCTGTTATAAAACTTCAGATATCACTCCTTAAGGTAAATACTCTCTGGGAACCAGACTAGTGTCTGGAATATCTGGCTGATCTCCAGCTCTTTATGTACAGAAGATATGGCCATTGATCCTCAGTCATATATTATACATCATGCTGTATCTTTAAAAAGTGGAACAGAATTTATTTAACTGCACCAGTGGGGGAAATTCTAACCGTGTATAAAGCCTTTTTAGTAACACTTTTAAGAGAGACACAAAATAAAATAAATATTAATGCTAAGCTTAGCAATACAGAATGGGGTCGGTAGTACAAAACTAGATCACCCAGTTCTTCATTGCTTTCCTTTGATTGCTGCTACAGCACGTCCTACCTGGGGACAGGTACAGTCACTGTCCTTCCTTAAGATCTCAGCTGTATCAGCTTCTTAGCCTCCCCCTCACCTTTTGACACTGATCACTGGTCCTACTTACCCCACTGAGACCTACAGCAACAGTACATCACAATGCTCCAGCCACACAGGTTCTGACACAGAATTAATGGGAAGTAAAAGGTCTTCTGGATCCCTGGTATTTGTTGGAGGCCTGCCCTCTTTCTAGGAAAGCTATTTCCCCTCTTACAAAAGACACAGATCATCTTTTTTCGTATTAATTTTCTTTTCTTCCTTCTTAAATGTTAGTGATGGAGAAACAGCCTATTCTTATCAAAATAAATACAGGCCCAAAACCTGATCTTAAATGTCAGCTTGTGTGACTGTGTCATGAATTTGATCTTGGACAGAGTTTGTAATGTTTCAGAATAAAGTAACTGATGATATATATTTTGATCTTGCATTTTTAAAAGGAATTGAAACATCTGTCTTGAAAGGGTCTTTTGGCAAGCACAATTAATTTTTCAAATATTAACTATGAGTGCAGCTGGCACCTCTCCAACGTGAATAAAATTTCTGAACAAGCTTCCTTGCCATTCATCTTGAACATTCTTCAGAAAGACTTAGCCTTCCTCTGTAACCTTGCTCTTTAGATATATATATATACATATTTAAGTGCTAAGTGAAGACATAGGACACATTTCTGGGGATGTAGGAGGGGAAATTTATTTTCTGATGGTTTAGTGAAAGACATTGATGAGTTTGTTAGTTCTTATTTCAGTAGCTCCTATGTACAGTATAGTACAGTGTAGTATAGAATAGTACAGAGAACTAACAGAATCAAAGATATTAGAGGCCACCTAGTATTTTAATTCTTATAGATTTGCTATTTTCTCTTTGCTTACTTCAGCTTGCATACAGCAACATTGAAGTTTTTTCTGTCCTTACAAAGCTCAGTAATTCAGTTAATAACACAGTGGTCAACATTAACATGTATATAATTACCATCGTGAGTATTTAAAGTTGCCACGGTACCTTAGCACAGATAATGCCATGGCAACTCTAATGAGGCAGAAGGCAAAATTTTATATGCCTTAATGGTGACCACTATAGTTGGCATTTTTAAAACACTTTTTTTTGGTAGGTGTTTACAGACATGAACTGGTTAATCTCTACAATGGCTTTTTGAGATCAGTATCAGGGTTTCAGTGCTTGGGGATTGGGGAGAGTTGGAGGAAAAATACCACAAAATTAAATAAGTTTTTAAAAGGTGATGATTAGGACATTAATAAGGAGCACTGTAAACTACAAGCTAAAAATCATCCGTCTGATTCAAAATTCCTGCAACTGCCATAGAAATAATGATATTCATGAAAGTAATTGTTCACGTTTTTTTTGCCTCTGGGCTCTTTAGCTATTAGGGTACCCTCTGGTCTTGATTGTCGCTTCTCTCCCCTACCAAGAAAGCTTGTAGCTTTACTCTGCAAGTAGAAGCTGAGTCTCCCACTCATGCCCTGACGAGCTGAAGCTACAAGAAAACCAACTAATATCATAGGTGTCACACAAAGCCACACGAGCTGGCAACAGTGGGCAAAGCAAGGAGGCTGCCTTTGGTGTATGAACTCCACTCCACATGAGGACAAAGCTGCAGATATGTCAGCCAGAACCACCCCACTCCTCCTTTCCCATGCCTCCCCCTTCCAAGAGGCGGAGTGTTGAAGATAATAAGAAGAAAACGCTGCTGTTCTGCTGCTTTCACATCTAGGTTTCATACCCTTTTGGGTAGGAACACCGTCATTGCAGCATAACTGTCTCTACAAAGGAAATTCCTCCTTTCCCATGCCTCCCCCTTCCAAGAGGCGGAGTGTTGAAGATAATAAGAAGAAAACCCTGCTGTTCCTCTGCTTTCCACATCTAGGTCTCATACCCTTTTGGGTAGGAACACCGTCATTGCAGCATAACTGTCTCTACAAAGGAAACTACTTTGAGTGAGGCAGAGGACAGGCAATATGCCTCCAGTTGTTTTCCGCACAGACCATGTCTAAACAGACTGGCATTATCCTAGAAACTGCTGCTGATTCAGACATAAATTTCTGTCTGTGGCAACTGAAAATGCAAAGCCTAAATGAAGAGAAACAAAGCATTTAAACTGACATAAACAAATACAAATGCAGATGCAGTGAAAAAACATATTTAGGAAGGGATGAAGTTTATTCAGATAAGACTAAGATATAGAGTGGCTGAAGTGAAATATTCAGCACTATTTAAAACAAAGTTTCTGTAGCAAGAGAGACATGAGAAAATAATTTAACTGGATACCATCAAAATTCTGTGCTCTTTATGGTGGGAATAGTAAGCAGCATCACTAACTTTTAATAGTTGTATCCCAAGAGAAGTCAGAACGTCTCTTTGGTGATTTTAACACTTCTAGGAAAACAAATGGCATAGGGGAAAAAAAAGCCCCGAGCTTTTCTTCTTGAATACTTGAATTCTTTAAAGAGGCCTTCAAAGATGAATTTATAAATGCTGCGAGTGCTATAGAGTGACACCACTTCTAAGATAAAACTCTCTGCTCAGACGCAAGGCACAGTTGTTAATTACAGCCTTTGCTCTCCCTGGCTGTGCAGCTCCCCTGGTGTCACAAGGGCTGGCCTCCTGGGGAGGAGCAGAACACGGGGACAAGAGAGACATCGCAGCTCTGGGATGTTTTTCTGTTTTACATGAGACTACCACTGCATAACGCACCTTCCCCCTGCCAGTCAGTAGGTCTGCCTCTCCCACCCACCCCAGCTCCTGAGGAAGTGGTTGACTTGCCAGCTTGCATCCCCAGGCTCAGACCCTTTTTAACTAGGAGGTGGAAGATTATATGAGAGAGACAGTTATGATTTACCCATCACATTCTTCAGGCTTTTCCAGCTCATCTGCTACTGGCCTGCATGTGTGTGACAGAGAGGCATGGTCCAAAATGTCCATCTCTCGGGCAGTGGTAGGCTTCTGTGGGCTTTTCCCTGGGTGCTGTGCCCGTCTGCTGGCCATCCCTAGGTGGTACGAGGGCTGGGGGCTCCCCTGGGGCACCCCGCGCTCTGGCGTTGGGAGTGTTTGGCAGGAGGGTGGGCATGGATGGTTCCTCTCCCTAGGCAGAGCCCAGGGCCCATTGCCTGGCTCCAGTCCCCAGTCTGCAGCAGGAACCATGCTGCAGCATCTCACTATGCCATGCTCACCAATGTCCTTTGAAGAAGGTCTTGAAGACTGTCTTTTGGAAGTCAGAGACACACAAAAGTTGCTGCTGGTTCCTCATATCCTCAGATGAAGATAAAAGCTTGGAAAGACTCTATCTTCCTTGAAGATTTCACGAGCTCCTGTAAAGACAGGAGCAATGGAAGAAGTTGAATGTGGTGGGATTTATTTTCTGAAGTGCTCTCCTTGCGTAAAGCAAATTTAGATGCAATGAATCAGCCCTTTCCTTGCCTCCTGTAACCTTGACACAACACGCCTAAAGTATCGGTGAGGTAGACAGGATTCCATCCTCTGCTTTGCTCTGTAAACACGTTGACTTGGCTGGCCAAGACCTGTTACTCATTGTCACTGATCACACGAGAAAGAAAACCAAAGACTGAAAGTCTTCACAGGATGGAGTCATTAGAGTGGAAGTGAACACCTCATTTACACAAACCCATGTTCTTCCTGAGAAAATGACATAGATAGATTAAGTGTTGCAATTTACTGCAGAACTGCCATGTTAGTTTAGTGTGTATCTACAGCATCTGTCAAGCTGCTACGGTTTTATTGATCCAGATCATTTTTTCTCCATTAGCTTGAGGATTAAAAAGAACAGGTTTGGATTATGTGTGATTAATCACAGGTTAGAAGTCTGCAGTTTGAAGACATAGATAGGATTTTTAAAAGTTAGATCTTACATCCCAGTGCAGTGTTTCAATTTGAATAAGGTTTTTTTTTCATGTCACTATTTCCACCTGTTCCTGGTTAAAAATTGAGAGCTTAATTTTTATTTTTAAAGTTGATAATGCTGTTGTAATGTGTACATTTGGTTGTAACATACCTTGGTATATCCCTCCTTAGCTAGAAGACAGAACGTACCTGGAGCAACATACTACAGGAGTGCTTTCTGTACTTTGAAGGAACGTATCATAAATCACGTAGCTAACTGAAAGAAACTGGAGAAGATAGTCAGGCTGTTTAACATCCTCCTCTTTATTGAAATTCTGTTGGTACTGCTATGTTTTTAATTTCAGGGGGAGCCTAGCTCTTGACTTTTGATGATCCCTGCTTTGATTTGGGTGGGTTTGTCCTTGGGAAGTGTAATTACATATCTGATATGGACCTGTTCAAATGAGGTAATTCATAGCCTGCTTTAGATCCTGCAAAGGTGCCAAATAAGATACAGACATGTCTAAAATTACCCTTTCCTTTTTCTGATCAAGAACATAATAACGTGCAGGTTATTTTGTATACAGAGCATTGTCTTCTTCCTTCGGGAGAACCGGATTATGTATTAGAAGAAAATCTTGACAGTCACGGTGGTTTATGAATCACATTTTAGAAAGCTGTAAAGCTTTCTTCCTTAACAGTAAAAACACTGGAAAAATTAAGGCTCATGATAGTTTTGTTTTGGATACAAATGAATGTTAAAAGTACTTTAAGATTGCCTTAAAAAAATCTTTAATCTCTTTTGCTGATAAGAACTTTTCATTCTCGTTTGAGTATTGGCCAAATTGTGATTTTCTTACACAGTAACAAATTATTTTTCCCCTATTGGAAAGGTGGAAATCCACCAGGACTACTCATGGCATAAAGCTTTATTTGGTGCATACATATCTCAGTCCTGTCTGTGGTGTTTATCCAGTTCCACACCTTGAGGTCTTTCTTTATCTGCTCATCTTTGTTTCCTTATTTTTTTTTTCTCTCTCTCTCCCTTTACTTTGGTAACACGCATATCTAGCTGGAAACATTTCAGCAGGTGGATAGCAAGTATGGCATTTGTCAGATTTTGTCTTTGATCCCTTTGTTATTTAAAACTGGCAAATGCTCTCATATTCCTTAAAGGGGGAGTGGGAATCATTTGAATTTGGTCTTAAACAGACAAACACCAGGTCCAATTAGAGTATTTTAAAAAAAAGGTTGAATTATAACTATTAGTTTGTTATGACAGGTGGGTCCATAACTGTGAAACAAATGACTGCCCCATTTGATGGATTTACATGGCTGATTGACATGGTGCGGTGTCTGCTCTGAAGTCAGGGACCAAACTGAGATTTCTGTCTACAGGGACCCCTCTGCATTGGCTGGAGAGGAATCTCTGCTGTCGTGTTGCTCTCATCAGTCTCTGCACACCCTTAACGTACAGCATGGGTTAACATTGGGTCAGTCAGAGAAGCACCCTGACTGCCTACATTTTCTTTTGCCTCACTACAGAATCCAGTGAGAATAATCTCAGGTGGCTATTTCAGACCTTATGGGCCAAAGGATCAGAGTACCTCCCTTCTCCACTTCCCTCCCCTGGCATGAACTTCACTGTAGCTCTCTGCTTCACTGTCCAGTTCTTCCACTAACAACTTCTCTGGGTGATGGCAGCAGTGCAGGATTAATGTATATTTTCCAAGTTCACTGCTGTGGTTTAGCAGGCTGACACTGGGATCACTTGACATCCAAGTCACATTTTGGTGTCCTGTATGTTCTCCATCTCCTGGCTCCAGTAGCTATATGAACAGGGTGCCTTCCAATCTCTAACATTCTGTGATTCTGTGACCCTGCAGTTGTTCCCAGGGAAGTGCTGTCAGTTTGCAAACTCAGAAGACAGATAATGAGGCAAGGACTCCTCACTCTCTGCCAGGCTCAGCCAGCTCCCTGAAGGTTGCACACTTGTGGCTCTGTCTTGACTTTGGGGCAGACGTATCTTGTCAATCAGCTGAGGCAGTTGTCTGTATTCCTGTTACATGCCCACCTGCCATGACCAGCAAACAACAGAATTTATTCTTGTTTCAAGCACTCCTATTGTTCTGAAAAGGAGCTACTCGATGTACGCTAGCATCCCAAAGAAGACTACCCATGTCAGATCTTTGGGACACAGTCTGCTTTTTTGTTAAACAGGATGATGGGCAGAGCAAGCTGCCCCTCAGGCATGATGGGTGCTGTTTTGCAATGCCACTGGGGTTTGCACCCTGAGCTGTGGTGGTGGTGATCTCCCCTGGGTGTGAGTCCCAGCCTCTTGGAGCATGACTGCCTTGGTTATTTTCCCCTCTCCTTCTTTCCACCTCTGCCCTTCTCTTCTCCATTCACTAATGAGCAGATGGAGGAGGGCAGTGTAAGGCCTGTGTTCCCAAAGAGGCCAGTGTTTCTCTTACTGTATTTCACATTGGCCACAGCCAACTTGGACCTCCATGCGAGATGTAAGAAGAAGAGCTCTGATTTATTTACTTATATGTTTTTAATTTGTCTGCCTTTCAAGTCAGCAGAGGGAGAAAGAGGTAGCCCTGAAGAGAACAGCTGAGAATGCCAAAGATAAGTCTTGATGTGGGGGGAGGCTTTGAGTTCTACCAAGGTGCCATACAGGGAACCTCCCAACGTGCCATATGGAGAACACACCTGCCAGAGAGGTGTGAGCACACTATGCCTGCAATGAGGACCTGGGAGCGAGGCATTCCTGGCCTCTGTGTCGTCCTTCCATCACCATGGCAGCTGCATCTTCTAAATGTAGACAAATATTGACTTGGTCTCAGAAGAATGATAGTTTCACATGATTTTCCAACACTACATTAATAAGCAACTTGCAATCCAGTTAGACAAACTGTCACTAGTGCCAGCCAAATAATTTACATGGCAACAGCATGATTCTAACACAACAGAATTCTTTACCCAAGATCAACAATGTAATTTATACACAGCTCTGACTGCTTTTGTGGAAGCGTAGGAGGTGTATCTGACTGTCCAAGTTGCTTTATGATTTTTTTGATACTTTTTTTTTTAAATAAAGGAAATACAAAGCTTTTTATTCAGTTGATATTTTGCCCCTTCTCTCGTTAAGAAAAAAAAACACCTGCCAACCAACAAGCAGTGGTAAAGCACTTCCAGGTCTAAACTGAAGATAGAACACAAAATCAATTTGAGGATGAAATGCATAATTACAAAATTTTATGAAAAGAGAATGAATGGTGCTTATACAATTTTTTTTCTTCTAAATGTTATACTAATTGCTCTTGTCTGCAATACATGGAGGAACCATCTGTTCTGAATACATCTCCTAAGGTGTCAACTATCCCAGCTGATTGTCTTGAGGACACTGTCTTGAAGCCTTTCTCAAGTTAAATTCCAATTGAGTTTGAAAGCATCTGGTGGAAATTTGTCTTGTGACATTTGGTTGTATGTTCATCAAAGGATATGTACAAACCACCTAACTTAGATNAAGATCAACAATGTAATTTATACACAGCTCTGACTGCTTTTGTGGAAGCGTAGGAGGTGTATCTGACTGTCCAAGTTGCTTTATGATTTTTTTGATACTTTTTTTTTTAAATAAAGGAAATACAAAGCTTTTTATTCAGTTGATATTTTACCCCTTCTCTCATTAAGAAAAAACCCACCTGTCAACCAACAAGCATTGGTAAAGCACTTCCAAGTCTAAACTGAAGATGCAACACAAAATTGGGGGATGAAATGCATAATTACAAAACTGTATGAAAAGAGAATGCATGATGCTTATACATTTTTTTTTTGCTTCTAAATGTTATACTAATTGCTCTTGTCTGCAATACATGGAGGAACCATCTGTTCTGAATACATCTCCTAAGGTGTCAACTATCCCAGCTGATTGTCTTGAGGACACTGTCTTGAAGCCTTTCTCAAGTTAAATTCCAATTGAGTTTGAAAGCATCTGGTGGAAATTTGTCTTGTGACATTTGGTTGTATGTTCATCAAAGGATATGTACAAACCACCTAACTTAGATAAGTTAGGCTCCTTATTTTCTTAAGTCCTAGCTAGTGGGGAGAAACTTAGCTCCTATAGAATGTGGAAGCCTAACTCAGCAATTCTGAATTGCCCCTCACCTGGTCCTCCCTCTGTTGGTGAAAGGAAAATCTTAGGAGACAACCAAATTAGGTGCTTAAAATTTGGTACAGTTAATAGCCTTCCAATGTGTTCAGCCCTTGCAAAACACCGTGCACAGCCAAAGGCTGTGAAATGCTACTACAATATGGAACTTCATCTTGTACTTCAGTGTCCACGCTCAGCTACCCAGGGTGGACTTCAGAGCCAGTAACAGCTCCTGGTCATGGACTGGACAAAAAGCCTGCCAGGGGATATCTGTACTGCATGACCAGGATGCACACACTGCATGTAGCATGGTAATAAGCCCACTGAGTACGTCCAATAAAACCATATTTGTTTGAATTAACATGTCTTTGAAATGTGTCTCTTTGCCTCCTGAAGTAAAATTTAAGAGAGTTCAGAGTTCATTATCATAATGTGCTGTTCTCTGGTTTCCAAGCAAGCATCTGTGTGTTGGTCTGTTGTGAGATATGCTGAAATATGAATACAAAACATTACATCCCAGTAAGACCAACTGAAGAGGCATGATCAAGGTCATAGCAATCACCCCAGGAGGTCTGAGCTGAACATCTGCCAAAGTAGTACAGAAAGTATTTTTTTCCCAGGAAACACAACAGAAGAATTTAGGTCAGATTACTGAACTGGAAATTAAAGGTCTCAATGATTCCTCAGACTTGGAGAGTCTTGTTGAAACGTGATAAAAACAAGAACAAATGCACTAACCTTCAAACTAGGATGCTCTATAGACGAATGCAACGCTGGTTTGAGAGGGGTTGCTGCATGAACATCTGAATGTGCACCATGGTGGCTAGGACTAATGAGAGGTAGCTGGAAAAACTCCTCAGGCCCACAGTAAATCAGCACACGACCCTCCCACATCTGCAGGTAGAGCAAAAACGACTCATACCACATCTGATGCTCTGCGGAGGGATATGGTTTTGGCTTGGACTCACCTGAACTCTGTGGGTTCCAAGGAAACAACTGCAACCAGACTTCATGAAAGCCCCTGTTATTGGTGTGTGGCTTTGACATTTTCTGGAGCCTTGAGTTTTCAACTTGGAACGGTTAATTGACATCCTAGTTGCCAAAAAATTTCAAAGCAGCGTGCTGACTGGATCAGAAATCACCCACTAAAAGACATCAGTGTCAAAAGAGGAACAGTTAACCTTGATAGAAAGCAGAAAATTAATAAAAGATATTCTGGTGGCAGAAAAGAAGAAAATGTCCTAAGAGGTAGTAGAAGAAGCCTCGTTCATAGGAAGAGAGTACAGTGAGAAAGGTATCAGACAACTCAGAAGAGATCCTTCAAATAACTGAGAAAAAAAAGTTGCCTTTTTCCTCTTTCACTCAAAATTGTGGGCAGCAGCTGACAACATCAAATCTGCCTGTGAACTCAAGCCAGGAAACCGGGAGACAGCCAAGAAATTATAAAATGCCATCTTTTAATAAAGTTGAAGAAGTTTAAGTCAGGAGAACTTTGATTTTACTTATGGAAAATTATAAACAGCAGAGGTTCAGCTGACATATTCATTGTAAATTGTTACTCGGCTTCAGCCTGGAATCGTGCAGTGAGCTGAAGATGCATCAGAAAGAAATAAAATACCTTATTTTATTTTATGTGCATTCTGTCATACAAAGCTCCTTGTGCATGCCACAAAGCTCAGCTAGCTGGTGTCAACAGGAATTTCTCAAGGGACTGTAGGCAAAAGGCATCTGGGGGTTCACTGGGGGCACAAGCCCAAGAAGTCTGCTAAGAAATGACCAACTGGACAAATTTCCACCGCTAGACATGGGTGCAACTCCATCCACTGTCATTGTTTCACCATCCTGTGGCTGCAGATACATCTGGTGTCTACCAGGAGGTAAAAATGAGATAACACTATGCTGCACCAGAAGGAGCTTTTGCTGTCATGGCAGTGCTTGTTAAGAAGGGTTTGGGGGGGCTGTGTTTGATAAAGAGGAGTGTGTTGCTTATCTAAGCTAGTACAAACCTAAAGGCAGACACTGTCACATTGGCAAATACACATCAAACAGTGGCAAGATAACTTGGTTTGTTTGTGAGACTGATGAATGGAGCACAGATGTAAACAATTCACCCTGATAAACTGCACCTGTACTAAGAGGGATTCTAAACAAGTGTTTTCTAATTTGCACCATGGCTGAAAGGTGCCTTCCAGGATGATGGGCTTGTTAAATGCTAAAAACTATCACTAGACCACTGAGGATTCTTGCCTCTTAGGAGTATGGATGGTCTCTCATCACAGACTTGTTCCCTGTTTGGATATCCTATAACTCTAGTTGTTTTAAAATATTTTCTATATATTTTTTGTATTTATAATTTCCAGATATTTGCCTGTGAGGACGCACCATCCCCAGGGGTTTCTGTGTCAATCTGTGGCCGGGCAGCTCTGGCTCCACAGGCAGAAGCGATGCTGGGAGGAGTGGGGGGCTCGCTGGCGTGCTGCAGCAACAGGCTCCCATTGCTCCTGCTGCCTGTTTGGAGCCTCGTGCAAGGGCTTCTCCCCCTTTGCCCACCTTTCTCCTTCAACAACACGGTTGTCTGTTTGAAATGGCCTTTCTCTTTGGGGAGTTTCTTGGTGTTACTGAAAAGCAGTAACAAAAATGTGTTATGGTCAGCATTGGTCGAATAATTGGCAATAAGTGAGGTTCACGTTTGCTCAGATTTAGTTTTTTCCCTTGGTTTTAACTGTTCCATTTTCATACTAAAATAATCTTTTCAGAGAACTGCATTATCCGTGAAATTGAATTAAAAGAACTAGGATCTGACTTTCCATTCTTTGCTTAGTCTTGAAGGTATTTTACTGTCTGCTGGAAAATATTCTCTTTCAAACAGTACTTACTTTCAGACTCTCCTACTGAAAAAACACCTATAGCTAGTCTTGTTACATCTCATAAGTCATTTTTACCCCATCTTTTGTATTAATAATAAAAATAAAAAGCTCACTTTTCTACAAAACTGGATTGCATTACCTTAAGTCAAGTGGAGTTTTAGAACTTGCCTGAATTTTTTTTAAAGATAGCTTATAATATCTAAAATTACTTGGATTATCTAAATGAAAACCCTCAAATTTGTCAGGATCTGGAGAGGTAACTAAGCAGCCGTTGCTGGATGAGGAAATAAAAGGCTTAAATTTACTTTAGATTATAGATAGGAGCGTATTTATAAGCTTGCATAAAAATGGCTTTGGTAAGGGAAGAAAGTCAAGGAAGCTGATTCTTGTGGGTTTTGATCCTGTAGCATGCAATTCTCTGTGATCGGGATCAACCGCTTAATGAGATGGAGCTTTCCAGGACAAAGTAAGAATAATTGAAAAAGGCCTTGGGCAGAGTACATCCATGTTTATTTTTAATAGTAAGAAGTTTTGGTGGCCAACATGAAACAGCAGTTATTGGAGTTCTACTTTCACTTTGCACTAGAGTCCAAAATTTTGTCCTTAACAGTTTATGCTTCTGATTTAACAGTTCTTTACAACTAATCCCTTCACTCAGGAAATTCTTTTTCAGCTTTCTTGCCCAGTATAATATAAAATTGCCCCTGGGCTTTGGACACCTTTGAGAGAGTCAAACACTGACAATCTGAAGATGTTCAGAGTTGGAATTCCCATTAATTTTCATACAGAACTAAAATGCAGCTCTGAGATCATCACAGCAGAAAGCAGCTTTTAGGTCAGAATGCAGGTGAATGTGTGTGTGTGAATGAGTGTGTGTCTACACACGACTGCGGTGGGCATAAGTGTGTAAATACCTCCTTGTAAAAAAAAAAAAGGAGCTTTCAAAACAATATAGAAACAGAAAAGTAGTCTCATAGGAAATGCACAGTAAATTCTGCTAAGAAATTACAGAGGGTACATCAGACAGCACACCAGACAGCTAGGCAAAACAAAAGAAAACCCCAAAGCACCCCAGCCTACATAAAAAAAGGTAATCTACAAATTCATATAAAACTGAATTCAGAAAACATACTGAAAAAAAAATCCAGAAAGCAAAACCCCATCCATCTCCAACTCTTAGTATTGCTCATAGAGCAAAATATCCAACATAAGTCACAGAAGACATAGAAGGTTATTTAACAGATGAATTCTTATAAGTGTTAATAAAATTTCCAAGTTGAGTTTACTTCATGGGGATCAAAAGACACCCTTAGTGTGAGGTGAATTTCAAGAATACTTACCTAAAATTACTGAATCCTTTTTTTCTTACTAGTTTTCTAATAAAAAAAGTAATTTTTATAAACATGAATGTTCTATGGGAGTTTTAATGCTCAGAAAAAAATATTATATTTCTTAAAAAAGTGAATACTGTAGTTTCTTTTTTGTTTGAAAAATTTCATGCAGTGTTGTGGCATATACTGCAGCAACACAGGGAAGAAAATGAAAATTAATACTTGTCAGGAGTGAATAGTAGGAGAGTTGAATGTCAAACTTAACTTCTGTCTTGTTAAGAGGCAGCTCATGGTTTCATCACTTCCTTCATTATGTGATTGCTATCACCTGGTGCTTTGGGACAGCCTTTACTCATTAGTCAACAAATAATTATTAGCTACACAGAATTTTAATGGTGTCCTGTAAACTTTCACCATACTCAAAGGAGGGTCAGTTTCAAACAATCAAAGCTTACAAAATACCACCATCAGCTTTAAAAGACAATATGTTCTGTTAATATACTCACTGGGGTCCAGATAATTCTTGGGTATTTCCAGATGAACACTGGAGTGCTATAGACTTAGCAGAATATTTTTTAGCATAAGCTGCCATCACCATAGGGTCTTTTTTAATTTGTGCTTTCTAAATTTTCAGGTTCAGAAATTGCCACCTGAATGAAGCAAGCTTGAATATCTGGCACATAAGCAGTGGAACAAAGTTTTGGACAGAATCTTGCTTGATTTGGCTGCTCACTGGCCTCGCACAGATCTAGTGTTAGATTTCCCGAAATATTTCATCTTCTTGAAAGTCCCATTTTAGGCATGCACTAATGCGGTCTGCAGTGTATGCATTTACTTTATCTAAAATATATTAACTACTGCATAGAAAGAAACCATCAGCAGTCCCCCCTGAAAACATTACAGCAAGACACACCCTGGTATTGTGCAGGAGTCTGCAGCCAATGGTCATGCCCAGTTCCTTTCCAGACTGGGTTTTTTTTTGTATTTCAGCAGCAAATTTCTCTGTCACTCCATACAAATAAATGAGATCAGAAAAGGAATTGGTTCCTTCAGACCCACGCCCTGGACCATGCAAATATGTTTTGTTATTCAAGCAAACTTCATTCAAAATGAATCCAAGTGACAGATTTTCAGGAGTCCGTTTTGGGAACAACCTTACGTCCTTAATGACCGACTACTTTTGTGTTGTCAGTAGTAAATATTTCCATGTGTTTTCTCACAATATCGAAACAAGACTGGTTTGAGAGGTTACCGTTTTAGTTATCCTCATGTGGAGAGCTGCCATAGTTTTCTTGCCAATGCCCACTGACACGAGATACTAAAAACTCTGGGTACAGAAACAAAAAATTTAAACTCAGCTTAAGTTAAGAGCGACTCTACCGAAGCTAGGCACGTGCTTGAATACCTTCCAGAACGGGAGCCTAGCAAATACAGTAATTAGTGGTGACATTATATAACTATTTCAGATCATCAGCTTTATGGACTAAAAGTATAAAGAAGCACCTTGAAACACGATATATTTGCTTGTGTGCTGGTGATTTAATTTCCTTAGCCAGTTACTGTGATCTGCAAGGATAAATATACCCTGATCGCAGAGTCAGCTTTTTAAACCGAGCAGCATGGTAACGCACGCAGGGCCCAATGCCGTCCCTTTTGTAGGAAGCAATTTTCATGTTGTAAGCAGCCAAGATGAAAGCAGCCCATAACTCATTTAGGTAGTGCCGCAGACAGACTCAGGTTAACTACAAAGGGCAGCTCGGCACGTCACCCGCGGTCTTCTGAATTCCTTCAGCTGCTTGGAGAAGCTCTGTAAACTACGGATAAAAATAGAGGTAGACAGTATTTCCAGAATACTCTGTAATGCTTGAAAAGAACTTTAACAATGATGGAAGAAAAAAAAGATAAAAAAAGAAAAATAAATTTTGATCAAAATTGTCTCTGGAAAATTATCTCACGCAGTTTGCTGTTTTTATGTCACTTAAGCTGTCTCAACTCCCCCCCCCTTCAAAAAATCTCTTCTGGCACAATAGGAATACTGATATTTATTTCATGGACCTGGTACAAAACACAAATCCAGGTCAGTACAGTTTGAATCTCATTCGAGATAGTGTTACATGCTAAATTTTCTTAACGCAAGTAATATGATGCCAGCTTTAGCGTAGTTTAGCTAGATTCCCATTCAACGCAGCATATGCTAACCATACATCAAAGTTTCACAGGGCTTTGTGGTAAATACTTACAAATATACAATTCTTTAGCTATGCATATTTACTACTACTATTTTAGCAAGAAATTAAATTTTCTTAAGAAAAAGGGGATTTTGTCAAGTATCTGATAATGAAACTTCCCAGTTGCTCCTGCAAGATAACTTCCCAGTCTCTCCCGCTATTGTCACTGTTAATTTAGAGCAAAGTTGTGTGGGTTGAGCTCCAGCCACATACTCAGTCAGGCTTATTACACCACAGAGCAGTGAGTCATGACTGGGGCTGATAGAGGCAGATGCTGTACTTTCCTTTCTGTGCTGAGATTAGTTTACATTTTAATTATGTTTTGACAGTATAGGTGGCCTTTCATTAATGTTACAGGGCTGCAACATCACCTGAAGGCGGAACCAGCACACAGTTTCCATCACATGTGGGTTTCCTTTGATACTGCCTTGGTAGCGCCGGCAAGGAACCGCATTCTGCATTCAGGTCGTAAAGAAGCAACCCCATTGGGCTCCATGGGGCTCCACTTCTGATGGCCAGCCAGTGCTTCCTCCTTCCCGTTAAGGCACACAGGGATGAAAAGTGCAATCTAAGCGTCTGTGCAAGTTATTCATATGCAAGCCATGCTGTGGATAGATGCTAGAGTAGTTGCTCGCCTCAGCTGCTGAGCGGTGTTGCTGATGTGTCACCAGTAAAACGAGAAGCACAGCAGAGCTGGGGCGATGGGGAGAACTGTTTGCTGCTACAGACAAGTAGCAGTACTTCTTCCTCTAGAGCACAGAGGAAGGAGGTGTGCTCAGAAACTTTTCCCTCTCTTGACTACTCCTACTGCAATGTGCCTCCACGTTCTTTTTTCTGGGGGTTGCTTTAACCCTAAATGATCACAGAAGTCCATGTCCAGCTGAGCGCTCTTCCGGGAGTCCCTACCTATATACTGGGCATGACGTGTATGTTATGGAATACCATGGGTCACTCTGGTTCTCAATCTTAACCTAAGAGCAAATCCTAGGCTAGCAGCTGGACTGTGCTCCCCCCCCAGGCCTCCCCCCTCTCTGTCTGCAGAGAGCAGAGAGGCTGAAGGTATCTGTCCTTGAAATATCCTAGCAATAATTATAAACATTCCTTTTCTTATCAACTTTTCTCCTGAGCATAAATCCAAAACACAGCTTCTTGCTAGCTATTTATGAAGAAGAGAAAAAAAAGTTAACTTCCTGCTTAACCCAGGACAGCTATCCCAAAATCCTGTGAATTAGCTAATGTGGAAGAGCTACAACAGTCTAACATGAAAAATGCAACAGGTCAGTGCACTGGAGCCTATACCATGGACTGTTACATTCTCCCGTCTTGCTCTGTGTTTCTTGTAGGGCATTAAAAGGATGAGTAAGAGGGAGCAGTATGTTGGAACAAACAACTATTTTAAAATCACAATGATCTATTGGTAAAAGAAAAATATTTGGAATACCTCTAAGGAAAATTAGAGCTGCATGCTTTTCTTCAGTTTTCGAAAAGAAAAAGCTGAACAGTAGCCCCCTAAAAATGTAGAAAGATGAATTACTGCAGAGGGAGTACATAATGCTGAAGGGGGAAAGTATCTGCAGGAAAAATCTGTACAAACACAGAAGTAAACCCCCACATAATTAGCATGTGCCTTTACTTGGACTTGACACTTGACACAACATCAAACTCAAGATTAACATGAGGAATCAAAGGCAATCTTGTTGCCTAATGAGAAAAAACTGTGCAAATGAATGACCAGTCAGGTATCAGGAAAAACAAGGAAGATTTTCATCTATTATTTATGCAAGAGCTATGAACCAATGACCGGTGAAATATCCAGCGATTTTTTATTCTCTGAAAAACTTGTACACTCTTTTCTATACCCGATGTCCCTACACAGAAAACACAGTTAACCCTACTGACAAAATGGGAAGAGAGCCTACTTCAAAATAACCTGTTGACATATGGAGAATGATGGAAACAAATGCTGCTGAGAAGTAAGCAGAAGGAACATCTGAAATGAATCATTTGAAAACTGAGCATATGTAGGTGGATCTGGCCAAATTAGATTTGCTAAAGGGGAAAAAAATCCTGTGGGAAAACAAAGGAGAAAGCAGAATGAGATAATTGTTAGGAAAGATAGTACTGTAATACTTACGGGGAACGGGAATAATTCAGCTTACAAAGCAAAAGACAGAGTTTATGTAGGCAGAATAAAATCTTCATCTGGGCAAAAAAGTCTACTAATTCCTTCTCTTAGTTTAATTGCAATTCTATTAGATAATTTTTAAAGCATATCCCAGTCAAGCTTAGGCAGCCTGTTTACAATGTGTATAGACTTATGAAAGGATTTACAAACACACATAATTTGCCAAAAAATGTAAATTCAAAACATATTGTGTTCTATGCAAGAATCATTTAGTCACCTGTGCTATTAGTTAGACCAGATGATTGCTCATGCAATGCTACAGCCGTTCCCGTTTGTATATCACAAGGGACCACCAGAATGGCTGAAACCCCCAGCATCTTCAGCACTAGCACAGCAGTCCTGTATTTGACCGCAGATTGAAAGATTTCCCTTCTGCAGT
The DNA here is from genome assembly GCA_013400615.1 of Syrrhaptes paradoxus. NCBI lineage: Eukaryota > Metazoa > Chordata > Aves > Pterocliformes > Pteroclidae > Syrrhaptes > Syrrhaptes paradoxus. The sequence goes on from VZTO01027010.1 coordinate 194,338, forward strand.
AACCTCTCCAATAAATTGCAAGACAACTGACCTAATTTTAGTTTCTAAAAATTCTTGTTGAGTTATTCTGAGAAAAAATATTGTCTGGGTATATATAGACATGGATATATTGACACATAGATTTTTTTTGTCTGTGCAAAATTTACTCACAAGGCATCAGCTAATATGAAAACTATTAGAAGGCAAGACACAGGATTGTATAATTGTTCAGTGTAACTGAACTGAATCACTCTTACATGAAGTTTTGCATAGAGATTAGGCCAACTTCAAATGAACTGCGGAGTTTCTCATAAATTCTCTAAAAAGTGTTTAGTAAGTTCCTTTCATACTGGCCCTAAACATTTACGATGTCTGCAACATCCCCAGGAAAGCCGTGATCATATTAACCAATGTAATTTCAAAGAGGTTCTGCTTATATCAGGTATATGAAAATTTTCCAAGAAGTTGACTAGCAAGTCAAAGATGAATAAGTCTATTATTTTATTTATTTGTTTAAACACTGGTTGCAAAGTGTCTGCCTTCTAACTCATTAATAAAAAGACCCCTAAAAGATATAAAAAAAGACATGCAACTTCAGTTATCCAAAAACATAATCATTTTTCACTTTTGCATATTGAGATATAAAGGCAGGATCTGACACCAAACAAAAATGCCTTAAATGAGTGGAATTAACTCTCATTTTTCAGACATGAAGTATCTGCTCCAGCCCTGATCTCTTCTGACAGCTTGAAAAGTAGAATTTTTATCTAGTGGACTCTTGAACTCTGCTATCTGCCAAGAAGAAACTTGGTCCTTTGAGTTTTCTTTCATTCTAGAATGAAATCTCTAGATGTTATCTAGCTAGAATCATATCCTTACCCACCCTTTGGAAATCTGGATAACAGATTTCAGGAAGGTGTCTGTTGCCAATTTTATTATTACAATGTGAATTATAACCATCTGAACCATCTGCACCAGCTATAAATCCGAAATATCAGATATTATTTTTGAGATTTTTCTTCCACCTGCATCATCTCACAAGATTAAAGTGCATCAGTTTTGCTGAGCTATTCTGTGAAATGAATAATTTATTCTGCACATGCCTTAACTCTCAGTTCAAAATATTCAGGACTTGTCATACTGCCTAATTTTTTGGTAAAGTGTGAATTGCACTTTTGCAGTGTGATAGTTGAATGACTTCCCATTTGGACTGGATTTTCCAGGTCTGATGTAGTCTTTGATCCAACAAAAAATATTGTTCCTCTTGGTGGTCTGCAGTGAGATTTTCAGAGACCTCCACCTCATAGCAGAAGTAGGGTTCTACAAAGCTGCAGTTAGACCTCGCTCAGCGTTGTTTGAAATGATTGATTCAGCATATTTCAAAGCCAGGTTGGCTCCAGTAGGAATGGATATTCAGTCTTCAGCAAAATATGTACAAATGCAGGTTTTTTCCACAGAGGATCATTCAGATGATCATAGCTCTTTGTCTTGAATAGGTATTATGACCATTAAGTTGCTTCTAAACATCTGCATCACAGCTTTGGTAGATAACAGAAGACAATGACCACCTAAGTTTGCTGGAATGAGTGTACTTTCAGCTGCACATGACACCAAGGCTTACGTATTTATTTCCACCTGAAAAAAATCAGTCATGTCTGCAAAAGTCTATGCAAAATCACTAGCACTGCACAGCCTTTTAGAAACATTTTTTTTTAAATGAGAAAACTATTTTAGGGAATGAGTGAGCAGCAGACAGCAGTCACACCAAAGTCAGCTCCATGATGCGATGCTTTGTTCAGAATCAGAGATGACAAATAACCCAAATTTATATATGCTTAAGTCAGTTAATGATGTGTCCTACGCTACAAATGGTAGCTTCCAAAACTCCAGACTTACTCCTTTTTTAAAAAAGTGTTCTTTCTTATTTCTTGAACAGGCAACACTGCTTTTCTCTGTCCCAAATGGAGAATTAAGACATGCAACATAGTGTTGGACTGCTTTGAAAGTACTTCTTAAATTGGACAGTGTGTCTAAAAACTTTAATTTCCCCTAAAAATGAGGCAAGAATATAAGTCATATCTGTCCAAGGAAATCTTAGCTTGCAAACCAACTTTTCTTGCCAAATTTTTGTGGGATGATACCCAATGTGCTCACATTGGAACAGAGTTTAGACTGGGGCTGCTCCAAGATACATTAGTGTTGTGAATTCTGAATGACTGGTTTGACAGCTGTATTTGTTGCATTACTTCTGATGAACATGGTTTTCCAGCAGCATCTACCATTCGTTTACTAACGTGCTAGCTGAGCATCTTTTTTTAAGACTTCAAAGTCTCTATACCTAAGAAATCATTTTCTCTTACCTTTCTCCAGACCTCACCAACAGAAATTGAGTTTTCCTCATTCAGTATTGTTATTTCTTTTACATATTAATTTGTTTCTATTTTATTATAGCAATACCTCGGTATGTAGTCATGACAGCACCACCCTGTTGTGGCAGGCAGAGAGTAGGAAAAAATATTCAAGCAATAAAGGTAAGCTCCACGTATTGTACACATTTGCATCTGTGGATTGCTGAAGTTTGGATGGCTACTTGTGGTTTCAAGGAAAGAGATGAAGGACATTAAACAGATATGAAAGGACAGAGAAGGGAATTAGGTGCTGGAAAATGGGAAGCAGAGCTGACAGAGTGAATGAGACTGAGCAGCTGAAAGCTGAGGAGAAGAAACATCCAACAATCAAGGTCAGTGGCACAAATGTTGAAGAAATACAGAGGTGTTTCATGCCCAGAGGCACCTGACCATGGAGTAGTAATGCAATATTACATTTGCAATACAAATGGAAGGATCTTTCAGGTAGCATGAACTGACAAAATGTGCAATGAGTGACTGGTAAGCAGAAATGTGTCCGTGTATTTTCCACATTGTAGTCTCCATACTGATGTCATCCTTTAGCTCCCTCTCAGTGGAAGCACAACCATGCAGCTGATGCTGTGTGTCCTGCGTTCTTGTTTGTCTTATCTCAGTAGGATGCTCACTTAAACATCTTGCATTTCTTGCAGTTCTGCTTTTGAGACATTCTACTGTTAATGTTTCATCCAGGAAATTTTTTTATAAATCTCTCACGTACTTTCAGCAAATGCTTGTGTACATTGGCTGGCTTCCTGGAATAGTTTTAAATATGTTCCTTCTGACGGGCATCTCCTTACCAATTAAAATGTGTCTTATAACAATAAAACTACCATCTTGACTCTTATTCCTAAAGTATCAAATATTTATCTCAATTTATTGATGGGTAAATCCCAAAAGAGCAATTCCAGAAAGCCTGTCTTGCTCTAGAATTATTTAAGAGTTCGTTAGTGTACCATTGGCCTCTAAGATCTGCCACCTTACTTCCCAATTAAAACGCGTGTTTCAAAATTGTCCTTCGTGGTGAGACATCGCTGAACTACAGTTATTGCATGACAACAGCCTGGAAACCTTCCAGCTTTCACTCATCCGTTGGAAGACTAATTACACTGTATTAAAAGACATATTTATGTAATGTAAAATGGGCCCCTATAAAGTCTGTCATCATTATCAGAGTCAGTATTTCATATTAAGTGTTTATCCCCATTCCATTGTTTGTCAAAATCAAACACATGAACAAAGTGGCCTGCTGTCCTATCATTCATTCACTCTCAAATAAAGCCGTTGAGATGCCAGCAGGCAGGTTAGCTCAGCAAACATCCCTTCTGGTGACATCCAGCCTCCCCCTGATATCTCTGTTTTTACTCATCAAATGCTTTGTTCATTCACAGCTTTTTGGATGCAGTTATTTAAATCACACCAAGTCAGCTGCCAGCGGGTTGGCAGCTCGTCTGCCTTCTTGCAGAGGTCTGCCAGTCTCACTCCAGGGGAGCCTGGAGAGCAGCCCTTGCTGGAGGCTCTGCGGTTTTAACTGCTGGAGGACTCTAGGGCTGAGGCACAGAGCAAGAGCAATCTCCTGCAGGGAAATGGTAGGTAGTCCATGAGGTACGCTGTAGGTGGAAGGCAGCTGAATCACGGTCTGTACTGTGATTATGACTGCTTTCCTGAGATATAACCTAAAGAGCCCTAGATGGTATCTGATGCAGATGCATACAAGTAGAGAACCAGAATAATATTACACCTCTCTGCAGCCAGGACTTTGGAGCACTCTCAAAATGATCAGACTTACTGCTATGTACTGTCCAGCTCATGCTACCATTTCCTGCTTTCTTGAGGAGCATCTGGGAAAGTGGCCAGGAGCAAGCTGGTTTCTCCAAAAGAGACATTCAAGAATCTCACTCTGGCTGCCAGCTTCCTCAGGGGCTCCTGAGACACAGGCAGGAAGAGGGCTGAAGGTTGCATACCATGCTGCAGCCCTCTCGCATGTAACACCTCTCCTGAAAGCTCCTCAACCCCGTCTCGGAGTCTGTCCAAATGTTCACTCATCACATTCCTGGGTCTGGTGTAGTGCCCCCAGGAAAGATCTACATGAGTCCTGAAACTAAACCATTCAGCAGAGGCCTTTTAAAATCCAAATTACGTGAAAATAGAAGGGCTGACTCTCAGAAATCCCAAACCCAAGTGGAAAGAATGGACCTATTGAGGTTTCATCCTCCCCTCCAAATCCTTTCCATTGTAGCACAGCTTGTGGGGGAGCTGTGTTTCAGCAGACCCCCACATTGCTCTTGCTCCCTTTCCCCAGCTGTAGGGAGCATGGGTGTGTATGCACAGCCCAGCCGTAGTCAGGAGGAACCTCCCAGACATCAGCTCTCCTGGCCACACCACCCACAAGACATCACCTTTCAAAGAAACTCAGATAATAGCTAATTTGCAATGAAATCTGCAGTCACTAATCAATCCCCCACTTTAGGTGCTCCATTTGTACTTTGTAGGCACATATCTCAGCTCTATTGCAGCTACCAGGATGAAACTTTAAAAAAATCTATCAAAAACTACCTCTGAATATGGTCAAACCTAAAGAAGTATCATTAGGTGCTTGTTACAGAGCTAAAGCACCTCAATCAACAATAAATCTTTCCTATGTTGAGACTGGACCTTCAGAGTTTGCCATCTGCCTCATCCCATGAAAACACAGCTCAGGGCTAGAAAGGAGTCACTGGTGCCCTTGAGCCCACCGTTGGCTTTGGAAAGTACAGCCCAGGTCTCTTACTGACAGCAGAACGGGGTGGAAGTCCTGGCAGTGGCTTCACAGCAGCTCCTTCAAAGACAGACAAGAGTTAATACATTTTGCTTGCACTGGAAATCTAGGGTTTCTTACAACAAGGTCTAGCAATGCAGCCCGGGAAGGACGCACATGTGGATCTCACTAGCAGGAGGAGGTGAGTTTCCTGCACGGCTAATCAAAGAAAGAGAAATCACACGATGTGATACTTATTACACGTCTGCTCTGTGGAACAGAAACACGTATGCTTTGTACTCAGCTTGGAGAATGATGTGTGTGAGCAGAAACAACTGTGCTGGAGCTCCTTGGTGTCTGCTCACCAGGACTCTGTTCAACACGAGATGATAACAAGCTAATAGGTATTTCCTGCGTAACAATTACATGGATAAAAAGCAGAGAAGCATATGCCAGACATCAGCAAAACGTGGCCAGCTCCCAGACGGGGAAATACACCCTAGCAACAGATCGTAAACCAAATGCAGGACCAGCAACGTTGGTGACCAGAGAGAGACAAAACTTGTGTAAGCAATGGAAACACTTTGCGTACTCGTGTGACAGTCAAGATGGCAAGTACCTCCTCTGCAGCTATCAAACCAACTGATTGAAAACCAAGTGCAGGAAAATACCTAGGTTGTGGTTTTTTTGGGTTTTTTTTTTGGGGGGGAGAAGGATTATTATGAGATACTCCAGGTCCAAATGACTACATATGGGAGAAAACAGCTGTGCCAAGAAAAGCAAACAGGCTTCTCTCAGTCCCAAACCAAGTGGCCCAGCACATACTGTAATAGCATCCCAGTTCTGCTATCTTTATTTATTTTTGTATATTTTCACTAGATCAAAGAAGTGATGTAAGAGGTAACACTGGAGTGATTGCTGCCAGAAAATGCAGAGTCCTCTTCCTTGCACTGACACTAACTGAAACTGTGACAGAACCTAAATCAGTAGTTTTGAGAGGTATGAGTAGCCTTCCTTATGGCTGTCTAGTGAAAATGTTTGGGATGTTAAGTGTCATTAACTTGTCAATGTTTAAATTCTGAAAAATGGCACAGGGGAGACGACAAGTGGGGATGGAGAATCAATCACTGCCCTGAAGCTGCCAGGGGCAGCAGCAAGGGAAAGCTCCTCTCCAGGTTGGTGAATAGCTTCAGTTGAAAAAGTTTGAACATTTTATTTCAAGAGGCTAAGAAGAAATATTTTGGTATTTAATTTTGAAATATTGTATTTCCTTTTGAAATAAACGTATACCTTACAGAAAAGAAAATCATGCTGAGCACATTAATAAGAATACCAAGCAGTAATAGAAAATGTCACACTCTGGGTCTGAAAAAAAAATTATTATGCATCTTTACATTGACATCCCTGAAGTGATACTAGCTATTAATTTTGCTTAGGAAGAGAAGAAAACGTTCTGAATGTTTTTCAAGTTGAGCTTAACTGGAAAAATTATTTCAACAGTTTCCTTCCAATTTAGCTACAAGTCCACTGCTTGCCTGGTTTCAATGGGGACCTGAACAACTGAGCATAGTGATACACCATCTGTTGTGTGCAGATGTGGAAGAGAAATGTTGTTTTTCTCCATCTTTTTTTTCACCTGATCTGTGCCCAGCAAAAAAACCAAAGCAAAGCAAAGCAAACCAGACCCCAAAGAAACAAACGCCCAGCAGACCTTACAGCCTTCCCAATGCAATGAGGAGTGTGCAGGCTCCCCAGCCTCAACCTCAGCCTCCTCAGACTCAGTCTGGGGTGTTAAACTCTTTGTCCCCATCCCTCCTGCCCACGTGGCCACCTGGGGCCGGTGCCTGAGCTGAGTGGTCCTGTGAGCAAATAGGGGGTCAGGCCAAGGTGGGGGCAGCCCCCAGCTTCATTCCTAGGAGCAGATGGAGCTCAGTGAGGGGAGCAGAGGGGCACAGTGGGCAGCGAGGCTGTGGAGCCACCTTGGCGTGCCAGGGCTGCACTGTCCACCCTGTGTCAGGGCTCCCGGGCAGGACTGTGTTTGGAAAGTGGGCTTGACAGACCACCACTATCTTTCCTTCTCCCTCAACAGATGAAATTGTAATGTTAAAAAGGAAGATGAAGAGGAAAGTAAGCAAAATAGGGAAATAATCAAGTAAGAGCGATTGAAACCGAGCTGATGTTCTCTGACCAGCCAGGAGGTTTCCCAGCCACCAGTCTTTTCCTGTGCTCTGCATTCACATGTCCAGCTCCTCCTCTTGTGCCCTCTGATCAGAAACGCAGCAGTGGGGTGGTCCCCAGTGGGGCGGCCCAAGGACTCTGCTGAAGTTACCAAAACATGACTTTGGAGACCAGAACCCGCCACTGGGTCACTCATACGCTTACGAGTGGCTGCAGGCAATTTCCCAGGTCTCATTTCATTAAAGTCATTCCCCAGGAGCTGAACTTAATTACTTCAGTGGGATTCACGTATGTTCTTAAGTATTTTCCTGAATCAGGACCTTAATTGCTCTGTGCCTTTGCTCCCCATCTGCAAGATAGGTTTAACGTTTGCTTTCTCTCCTTCTTTATTTAGATTTATGTTCTCCCAGGCAAAGCCTGTCTCACAGTCCCTGTCTGCTCAGCACTTTGTCTGATAAGGCTGCGGTTTCACTCCAGCTATTATTGGATCTTGTCACTTTTCACACCTACAGAAGCCATGCTCCAAATCCTGGTGGCCTTTACGTGGCTTTTGTGTCTCTTAACAGTAGCAAAATAAGTTGCTTGTTGATTTGGGAGCAAAGCAGCAAGCAATATTTTTTACTTTAACTCCATCACAAATAGAATAATTACATGTCACTTTGAGACAATTTGCTAAAGATGCTTACACACTTCAGGAGGGTAAAATTACTTTATCCAAGGCAATTACAAAATAGCTAATTAGTGAAACTGACTGTGAGCTCTTACAAATGTGTTATGTGGAGATGTTGCTTCTAATGTCAGACAACAAGCCTCCAGTTTATGGTTTATTTTTAGGTAATGAAGAAACTCTTCCGACGCAGTAAATATGCTTTCAGTGGAGACTTTCTTAGCCAAGATGTGCATAGATCCCCAAAGTAACATTAGGTCTGTGCTCCTGCCCAGTGCCTTCCCTACAGCCTCATCACACCGGAACTTTGTCTCTTGTCAGGTAAATAGCAAGATAATTACTGGAGCAGCTGGGCAGCAGGTTCACGTGAGGAAGGGCAGCCAGGATATCAGCACACTTCGCATACAACAGACGTCGAGTACTTCCCAGGTGAACGTCCTCACTGCTGTGCTCTCTCCGGAGAAACTTCGCTGCCTCCTCCAGGACCATTGGCCACAGAAAGCGTCGTTTAAAGAGCTTTCTTGTTCTGATATAAGGATTAATCGCCAATTAATTCTTTCTGTCATCTCCCTGCAAGCTGACGAAAGACCAGTGGGGAAAAAATGCAGTTATCTTGGCCCAGCTGGCTGCTAGGGGGTTTGCTGTGTGAGACAGTGGGATCTGTGAAAACAGAAGAGACTGCATTTCAATGGTTCATGTTTAGGTTCCACCATCTGAAAAAAAAAGGAACAGATCATGGACATCATGTCTTTAGCAAAAATACTTCAAAATTCTAAGGGGAGAACAATCGCGTCTGAAGAAAAATACAATTTCTGGGTTGCTGGAGTTTTCCTTTTATTTTCAGACAAAAGGTATCCGTTATGTATGAAGTAATTGTTGCAGGCTGTGAAATTAGTCTTAAATGGGCAGGAGTGACATAGCTTTACAGAGTTAATAAAATACAAACTAGAGATAAAATGAGTCCCTGGGTTTTTTTGTTGGAGAGCTGTTAAAGCAATTGCTGGCAGAACATTACACCTCAGTGTAAATCTAGGGACGTTTGCAATAAATAACTTTTAGAAAAAAATCCAGACTGTGGATTTAGCATAGAATTTTAAACCATCTGTGCATTGTCACTCTAACACTGAGATCTCACTTATTTGTGTATGTTACCCAAGTGATCTGATATAAGTGAGAATAGGAAGGAAACACTAAAGGCTCCATCAAAATTGGAGATAACGCAGATAAGCATTGTAGGTATAAAATTTCTTTCATTTAGTTTTAAAGCCCCATCCACATTTTGATTCTTCTTCATCTGTGTCACAGAAGTTAGAATTTATGTTTGCAAAGACACAATAGCTCTAGATATTTTGTACGCCAAAGTTCACAAAGTGGAAAAATGAACAATTCTATTCTTTCTGCTTGTACGACTGGGGAAGAAACTGCAATATATGGGTGTGTTCTTTAGGTATAACTTATGTTTTATAAGTTCACTTGTTTTTTTGATTGTTCTTTCTCTTATAAATGAATGAAACTGTAGCAAAACTTTTTCAAAACCAAATGCCTTCATTTGGCCATCTCTTGCTCTGTGCAGGTCTTTGATAGCACTGTGTTAATGCCATCATTGAAGTGTCAGAGCATCATGCAAATCTGATGTACAGATACAAAACGAACTCATGTTCTTAATAACTGAGGACTTCAAATGTGACCTCCACATTTCTGAATATCTAAACTATAAATAGGTGACAGATCTGAGGTGAATTCAGTATATGCAGACAGAACAAGATGAACTAAAACCACAGATTTCTAAGTGTTACACGTTAGCTTTTGCCACTGACATCTCCCTTTGCTGGTTCAGCCATCACTCCAAGCAGTAATATAATAATGTTGTCTCCATTAAAACATACCATTACCTTGGAGAGACTCTGGACTTGCTTACAGTTTGTATGTCTTAGATGAGAAGAGAATTATTTTTGCAACCTGCCTGCTGTTTTCATGAAGAAGCTCTCACTCCTTATGTTTAAGTGCATCAAACAAGCCTTTTTTAAGTATTTGGCTAATCCATTTATTTAAGACTCCTCAGATATTATAAATAAATAGCTACATATTTCCAGATATGCTACTAACCTCTTTTAAAATCTTTTGCAAGGAGCTGACCTTCACACCTGTCACAGTTACATCTGCATTAAGTAGCATAGCTCATCCCTATTGACAGCCGTAACATGATTTCCAAGGAAGACAGGTTGACCGGTGGGCATCGACAGCAAACTGCGGTCTGGAGGATTTTCCTCCCTGTTTTCTTACTGTCTTGGAAGTTTTTTTAACTAGCTGTTGATAAGAAGCAATAAATCTACTGAAGTGCTGACAGGGGTAAACCAGAAAATTGTTGCTTTCTGACTGAGGTGGAACAGGTTTTCTTTGGTTTGTTTATTTGTCGAACATAATCTAACACTTATCCACTTCTGCATGTGAGAAATTTACTGTGTTCCCCTCTGGCAGACGTTTGAGACAACGTCATCCTACATGAAAGCTGTATATTTGGAGATGCAGCAGAGTCCAGACTTGGTAATCACCATTAATCTCCGTGTCAGCCTGTGTTTTATGTGCCTGCTCCAGCATAATGGATGCTCTCTCACCCAGATGGGAGGCCCAGGAGGCATTGTGTATCTAGGAGTCCTCTTAACCCTAGAACATCACTAAATCACAGAGATGCTATCCCTCCTAGGTCTTCCCTGTCAGTCCTGGAAAAGATGTAGCGTATGCTGGTCTCACTAGGTTGGTGTTCCTGACACCCTCTCCACAGCTAAGGCTCTTTCCAAACCCTTTTCCGTTGGCCCCATCATCAGAAGGGTAGCTGGCAGCTAGAGAAAACGTGTCCCTGTGCCTTAGCCCTGGGCAGCAGATGCGCACATTGCATGTTCCCTCCTCAACACCTGTATAAAAGCTGGGATTGGCAAAATATGAATGGTTCATATTCAATAGATATGTCATTGCAAGTACATTCAAGTACAACAGACTGTACAACGAGTAAACTTAAAAAATTACTTTAGGATTCTGGACATTTTGTGTACATCAAGTGTGAGTTGTTCTCTACCATTTCTAAAGGTGTAGATGCTTGTGCTCTTGCGGTCATTACGGTCTCTGATTTGTCAGAATTAAATGTGTTACATTGTGAACTTCTTTGAGTTCCTCGCCAAACCTGACCATCTTTTTGTCCTTCTGTCCATCCTATTCCTGTTTCCCACCATTCACCAAAATGTGCTACCATGGGATGCAAACAGCTGAAAATATTTAAGTAATAGTCCCCAAACTGCAGATGCCTCTGACAAGATAATTAACTACAATGACAGCTGAATGCTGAGGAGAGGCACAAAAATAAAGATAGCAGTCTTTGACCCGCGTGAGAAATAAGAAACATTTGTTGCTTTCATTTCTAAGGCTTAGAAAACATTCGCAGATATTTTGGAAAGAAAGGCTGTTATTTCTTGGAGAATAATATTGTCTCTTCATTCTAGGAGACTGACTGTGCTGTTGGAAATTTCATGGAAGGAGAAACCTCCTGATGGTGAGAAGCCATCCAGCCACCAACACCTCACTGCTGGTTATTTAGGCACTTTTAAATCTAAAAATGCGATTTCCCCAAGTGCCCTCCTGGCTGCTAACCTCTTCTTTGATGCCATCAAACTGTAAGTGTCTGAGTTTTACCAGCAAAGCCCAGAGAGTCTGAATTCCCTCCTGCTGCACACAGAGAAATTGCCTGGAGATGTGACAGCACCGAGAAGGCAGGTAGGTGCCCATCTCAGCCTGACGCCTGTTTGAGGTACATCATGCACGTCCCCCCATACTGGGCAACTGAGCACCCCACAAACTTCTGTCCCATTGTAGAAGACTGCTCCCTTTCCCTGCTATGTAATACCCTGGATTCGAAGGGTTAGAGCATTCATCTGAAGCATAAGAAACACAAAGATTTATTTTTTTGTAATAAAGGCGTAAGTGCTAATTGGATGAATCATTAGTACCCAGGTCTCTCACATCTCTGATAAGAGCTGTCCTCCCAGCCACAGATTCCCATGGGCTCTGACCCAAGATAGTTATAATGAATGTATAATTAATCCAAGCAAAATTAAAGAGTGACTGCAACCTGCACAGCTACAGACCAGCAGTTAGGAGGTGACAAAGAAGGACAGTGAGGAAGATTGAAGTAAAGGGAGATTTGAACTAGAGTTCTGAGAAAGAAAAGATGGAAACCTAAATTTTTGGAACAGGAGATGGTGAGAGAGAAGATGTTTTCTGGTTGTGCTTTATAAGAAGGGCTTGGCAAAAGGTCTGATGCCCAGGAGAGGCTGCACATGGAAAACTGGTGGAGGGATGAGACTGTGTCTGTGCTCAGGGATGGGACTCTCCTGAGCCACTCTGTCCTCCACAGCATTTCCCACCGGGGTGACTAAGAAAGATTACTCCTCCCTGCTCAGCTTACAAATGTTTGTGTATTCTGTCTTTGTTACTAAAACCCCTAAGGAGCCTATGGGTCTAACCTAATGTGTAGATTGCACTGCAACCAGCATATTTAACAGCGAGGTCCTGCCGTAGTTCAAACACCAATACTGAAGTTTTTTGAGGCTAGCCCAAAACATAATTTTGCTCATTTTCTTTCAGTAAGAGTATCTAGTTTTCCAATACCAAAGATTTTTAGCTGCAGTGCTCTGAAGAAGACCCTAACTTGTTTTTGAACTAGCCATGCTGACATAATTTAATTTTCAAAATTAGCTTACGATGATGTCTGCAGCATGAATTCTTACCTTTCTCTAACCATCCAAAGTACCATTGATCCAGTCCTACAAAACTGAACAGTCAGCAGCAAGGTTTAACCCATATGTAAAGGAGTAGCAAAATGTGTACAGTACTGAAATATTTGTTATCACAGACAGATCATCTGTTTGTAAGCCAACTTTTTTTGTCTGTTTTCTTCTACTGTTTTGGGGGTTTTTGTTGTTTTTTTTTTTTTTTTTTTTTTTTTTTTTTTTTTTTTTTTTTNGGATTGTGATAAAGAAATGAAGAGAGTTAGAGCAACTGTTCTCTTTAAAACCCTTTCCTTTCTAGTTTAAAACAAAACCAACTTTATTTTACTTTCTAGCTCAGAATAGCAGCCTCAGGCTTCACTACTTTGTCAGGCTGCTCTACAGTGGTCTAAATATCTACTAAAACACACAATTATTTTTTAATTATTTTAAAGCTTGAACTTTATTTGAATAAAGTGTATGGTTTGGCTCCTGTTTTTCACATAAATCAACTGCTATAAATTCCAAGTTTAGTTTTATTGGGTATTTTAATTTTTGCAAATACCACAGTAAAAGCAGCTCAGATATCAGAAACTGCATTCTGTTTCATCACCTTACAAATGCCAACTGTGCACACGGATGTTCCCTAAGCTGTTATCACCAAGGCATGAGTCTGTAATGGGTTGCCTTGTAAACACAAGTTGTGTCTATATTACTTTCTGAAGTCAGGTGAAGTTCTTTCATCTCATTTCAGGTATGATTTACTGTAAATAACTCTGACGTTGCCAAGAGACAAATTTCAAAACAAGTCTCAACCACAACAGTGTTAATATTAAAAATCTTAAATAAAGATGTTCATAGTGTCCAAAACACACTTTAACATCTTCTCATAAGGGTGAGGGAAGCTGGCTTCACAACACTGGCAAGTCAGAGGACAGTAGGTCTGATGTCCCATAGCGTACCTATTGCGCATGCTTGAGTGACCCCTGTATGCACAGTAGCTCTTTCCTATGTTTAGCAGAAATCCTGAAAATTGGTGCACTTGAGAGGGAAGGATATCTTTTTTCCACATAAACATTGCTTTGATGTTCTCATTGTCTTCAAAGATAAAATTAATCTCATGACTAATCCAGGGGATGATTGTTGTTCAACATGAAGTATGGAAATTAGACACTGGAAATACAGTGTAAGACTGTGTCTGCTGGAAGGAGAAAAATGCCACTAAAAATTCAAGCTAGGGCATTAAGTGTTGCTTTTTGGTAAAGAATCTAAAACCAATATTCTCTCATTTAATCCCTTTCTCCTTTTCCAATACATATACAGCCTTGCCTGACCTTGGAGAGCAAGAAACACAAGGTAGAGAATAAGGAAGTACCTTTGCCTGACTTAGGGTAAAAATGTAGATGGTCTTCAGGTCGATTCAAACAAGCTTTCTAGATTTGAACTATTGGAAAAGATGCATGGTGAGTAAGAGACACAGTCTGTTGGGAAAGAGAAGAAAAAGATGTGTCAGCTTTCTAGGTGTCTGCATGAGAGCCTTCAAGTGATACGTGCTTTGTCTAACACCACTATAATGTGCCTTTTCTCTTTTTTCATGTGTCCATTTAAGTATAGTGGAATAATGTACTTTAGCAGTTATGGAATAGACAAGGGCATGGTTTCAAAAGACACACACTTTAATTAATCCAAAGGCGTTAATTGGTTCTCAAGAGAATGAGAAATTGACTTATTTCTGGGGGTTTGGGAGGGTACTGAGGAAGCAGAGCGCTGAGAACTGGGGGAGGTTTCCTGGAGTCAGGCTGTGGGCACTTTGACACTCAACAGTCCTGATACACCTCAGCTCTTTCTGGAAGTTGTTCGTGCTTGAACTACATCATGAACACAACCCTCTTCACCCTGTTAGTTTCTTCAGAGAGTATAGAGCTTAAACTCCTAAAAGAAAACAGACATTTTAAAATTAACGTTAGTGTTAGTGATGGGGCCAGGCAGCTACCATGGATGCTGGCCAAGGGAGGGTGCAGCCACGGCCACGAAATCTGGGAGGAGTAGGTTCCTCTGTCGTGAGAACAAGCACACAGAAAGGGATTTATGGAAGACAAAGGGAGCAAAGCAACAAGAAGGAAGGAAATTATAAGAAAGACATAAAGAGGGAAAATGGGAGGATCAGACCACATTGTCGTTATTTTAACTACACTGACTATGATAACGGTAAAATTAATTGCCAGTACACGCAGCTCATGGAGTTTGGATTTGCTTATCCCTAGAGACAATGAAGCAGATGAAGAAAAAGTACATGTAGTTTTAGAGTGCTCAAATCAGACTACACAAAGTGCCTGAAAATTCATGAGAGACTGGAAAATTACACCAGCTTTTGCTACAGCAAGAAACTTCATTTTCAGCGTTCAAGTCAGCTGTGAAAAGATGGGAAGCAAATGAACCCAAGTTATATAATATTGGACAGAGCTGCTCTAAGAGACCATTCTGAGCTTGGGCAAGCTTTGGTGAGAAGATACTTTAGGCAGCCTGCTGCCCATAGTTGTAGGATGCTGCCGACTGCACTAAAGTCCTGTGTATCCCTCAGCAAGTGCTCCTGCACCATGTGAGATTTCAGGGTGTTTTTGAATGAACAAGATTTCACGACAGTAGTAATAGGAATAAAACTAATTACATCTGTTTGATGGTAGGACCTAGTTTAAGATAATTTGCAACAAGATCCCTAGGGAAGCTTTCCCCTTTGAAGTGCTTCTTACTCCAGGGTTCCCTTTTGAAGTAACTTCCCCTCTGGATTGCTTTTGAAGTGCTACTTTTCCTTTTCTTAGGTCTTCTTTGGTTTCTGCTTTGTTGCACCTTTCACATTGGAGGTTCACAGCTGAAGATTAGTGAGTAGAAAGGGAAACTTTTGATTTAGACCAGTTTTTCTCTTATGCCATCAAGAGGAAGGCTGACTGGCATCTCCTCGGAAGCAGCCATATAGGGAGGATTAAGAAAGCTACTGCAATTTGTTCATCTCTTCACTGACACCAGCTTCATGTCTAAACTGGCCCCCATCCAGACTCAGATGCAGAAATGTCTCCAGCTGTCTAAAATGTCCCTTTTCAATGAGTGCAGAACAAAATTGTTTTTTTCCTGTTCCTTTCTCCCACTAGCTTAGGTATCTGGCCCTTTCGTTTCTTGCATGGTATAAGTCTCCACCTGGAAAGGCCTTAATTCTAAGGGAGTTCACAATGCCATTAGCTGTGATGGACAGTTCGGGAACAACACTTTACTCTGACAGTGAGACATAATCCACCACCAAAAAAGTATCAGCTCCCACACTTTCATCCTGACCTGAGCATTTGCAAAAGTTGCCAGCAAAAAGACAGGAAGCAAACATTTGAGGCTGCAGGACGTTTTTAGAAGAGATAAATCTGAGATCAGGAGGTGCTCACTAAGTAGGGGTCAGTAGAAATGCAAGAGGTCTACCATTGACCTAAGAGAAGCTTCTCTATCCCCTCAAAGTGTCCTATCAACAATTCACTATATGCTGTGGCAGCGGCCCACAACATTTACATTGGGCTGTATTTCACATCCCACCAACCTTTTGGCTCCAGTGGTTTCCATAATTTGGAAACCATCCTTTTGTCTCCAGTGTGAGTTTAGAAGCCTGTATCTACTTGCATCTCCCAGAGTATCAATCAGCTGTATGAACCGCTGCTTCCCTCCATGACCCATCACTGCTCCTGGCTACTCCTGAAGCCGACCTGGGGCTGGAAACACTTGACGCTGCTGTTACCCTTGGGCCAGGGACAAGAGGGCATTTCTGATGTGGCCAGAGGTATTTCTGAGGGAGAAGTTGGATGCAGTTCCTCATTGCTGTGCTGCCTTCCATGGTCGTATTTGCAAAGAAAGGGCAGGCAAGAAGGCATAGATGCTACGGTGGGATTGATAGTTTGCAGCTGTCTCCTCAAAGTGTCATTTCCCTCCCTCTCCCCCTAGTCCTTTACAGCAGCACTCCTCAGCTATGCCTCCTTCTTCCTGACATGGAGATCATCGTGTGGTCCTTACCGTGTAGCAGGGGTATGGGCCCTGCACCCACAGCCACACACCATTGTGAGTGTCAGGTGTCTTCCGATGCTGAGCCAGAAGGGCAAGGTTAACTGTGGAAGTGGACCAACACTTTGCAAGCTGCCCAGTAAAACCAGTCTGAAATAGAAATACATTTGTTGAAGATGGGGTTATAACTGCTCTCTGAACAAGGAGGTGAACTGACCACATAGCAAACTGCCAGATGATTTGGGAGGTCACTAAGAGCGCTTTTCCCAAGTAATTTAGAGGAGATTAAATCAGGCTCAGCAGTCTAGATTGTCGGTGTAATAACATGAAAAGTGCATAGCTGGCTAATGTTTATTTAAGAATGCTGTGCTGTCCAAAGCAGATTTTTAAAACCTAGAAAATGTTTGCATTTTAACAGGATCATAATTGAAACAGAAACAAATGTGCCTCATGAGCAAATCAGTCCAAAAGAAATGAGAGTGGGAAATTTTTTTGGCTCTGCAGAAAATCAGGTTAAATTAAATCAGAACAGCTGAAAATACTGAAACAAATGGTGAAGAGACAGTTTGAACATTACTTAAAATGATATGTGATCAGTGGAAATCCCTCTGAAATTCTGTCGTCCTCATTATCATACTAGTAAAATACTATTTATGGAAATACTGGGGTGTTTCAAACATAGAAGGATGCTGATGAAACCACATTGTGCCTTGGTGTAGGCAGCCTTCCTTTTTTTGCTATTCTGGTATCTTCCATAACTCAGAATTTAGAGTTTTCCAGTTCATCTTGCTAACCATTATACCTAGCACCAATGTAAAATTGCAGATAAGTTATATCTTTCTACCACTGCAATGCCTGTTTATTAAGTATTTCTGTGGTTATATGTCATAGACAGTTTAGTTGTTCAGACTTGTGTATTTAAACTCAAGCTTTAGTTTCATGTTATGTTTTTCCCAATACTAGTTCTAGTGTGAGGAGAGTATTCCCTCCCTGCCCCTACCCCATCCCTATCCCTGTCTTCATGCATCCCCACTAAGCTGAATTAAATGTTTTTGGGTCCACAAGGAGGTCAGTGAAGTGATTCAAAGGTTTTGGGTTGGGTGGAATTTGAAAACACATCACTCCGGCACTGTCAGCAGAGAAAACTTCATATGAATCCATAGCCTCAGAGGTTATTCAAAACTTTCTATCAGCATTTGTCAAGCAGGGATACGTGTGTGTATTATGAATGAATTATCTATTGACAGTGAAATGATAACACTTTCTGGACCACCCAGGGTGAGGTAGAGTTTCAAAAGCATTTCTGCATATCAAAAGCTAACATTGTATCAAGCAGCTTTTCACTAGCAAAAAGATCATAAATTGATATTCCAATTAAACTAATTATCAAGTCTTTGGGCTACAGGAAATCCCCGGTGTAGCATTTACACTCAGTCAAATTCCCGGGGAGAGAAAGGGTTCACAGGGCTTTGCCCTGAGTACAGGAGCTTGCCGTAGACAGATCAGGCTACTTGGGAGCACGGTTGGGCTGGCACACAGCTTGCTGCACAGAAGGAAGGCAGGCTTCACCACCCTCTGCCCTGTGACTACCACCCTGCTCCTCCCCGCTCCCTTCCCCACCCATGGCACCCACCAAACATCCTGCATCTGAACATGACCGCATGGAAACCTCAGACAACTGTTTGCCTCCCTTTCCTCCTTCTGGGAATAGTTTTTTGCTGCTCCAGTGAGTTAAATCAGCTCATGAAAGGCTTCAGCAAGGTCCACAGCCTGGTGCAGGTGAAGCACAGAGGAGCGGCCAGGGGCAGGCATGTGGATGGGGTATATGAGGTCAGAGCAGGATCTGCCCTTTGATTCCTTGAACCTGTTTTCCAGATCTAGCAGGCTTTTTAAAAAGTGTTTCCAGTGTAGCAGAACAAAACTCGTTTTATTTTTCTGCCCCAGGGGGATAAAATGCTGGGAAATGCTGCGATGCCACCCTGCAGCGGGAGCGATACGCAGAGAGGAATCCCTTTGGGAGTGTTTTGTATTCCATGCAGGCCTTGGGTACGTGGTGGATTTTCCTGCACCAAGCTGTGAGTACCTCTTCAGAGGTCTCTAATGCTGACAGCAAAGCTGTGGGGAGCAGGGCCTCGCTGGGACAAACTCAGCAGCAGAAAATCAAATGACAGGAATGAGTAGCAACCCTCAGAATCAGGATCCACCTACCCACTTGTGGCACCCCCCGATTAGCTGTCAATTTGCTCCAAATGCTGCTGTCATCCCTCATAAGTGCTATTCTTGGTGTTCCTAACGCAAGTGGTGCTGGAGCAGTCACAGTAATAGGCAGAGTGACTGCAAATCCTTCTGACTCACTGGGTACAACTTGCCATGGCTCATCTGAGCCCATCTGGGGTTAAGTGTCTGCTCTGCACTGGTTGCCTTGGTGCTGCAGGGCCATGGGCTCTTCCACTGACTGCTGAGGGAGCTTGGGGGGCAAATCAGACTAGATGTCTGCCAGAGGTGCCAAAGACCGTTTCCAGCTGCTTCTCACAGTCTGCCTCTACCAAACATCTACACTGCAGCACAGGGAAGGATAAGGCAGAACAAACTATGTTTTCTACCTTTTACAGTCATTGACACAGAAGCTGAACATAGTTGTGGTCATCACTTGGACATGGGCAGCTAAGATATGTAGAGGGTTTCAAAGCAAAACAAAAAGATCTTGGATCTTTTCCTAACGATGAAATTATTTGAATTTATGAATTCCAGTTATTTCGCAAAAAAGGTTCACAATGAATTTGTTATTTGTCTCAAAGTATTGTGAGTTAGCCAGGAGCTGACACAGACCCCGAAACACATCATTCACCCTGTCCAGAAAAAGCTGCAGAACAAACAGCAGAGCTCATAAACCGTATCCATTGGGCTCTGGCCAAACAGTCACTGTGATAAGGGAGGTGACTGACTGGGAAAATTAGTTTGATTAACTTTATCAGCAGGAAGGTGAGGAGTGGAAAATCCCTAAGCAGGAGAACAGAGGGGCAGAGGTGATAGAGCAGCGGTTTGAAGAGTTAGGTGGCTTTGGGCAAAAAGGAGGAACAAAGGCACATGCCTTCCCAGAGAAGGCTTTTCTCCTCTGCTTCGTCAGCCAAAGAAACAGAAAACTAGCTGGAGGGGAGGAGACTCAAGGGAGAGGGAAGGAGAAAAGTGTCTATATGTTTCAGGGAAAAAATCATGTGAAGGGTGGTGAGAAGGGGTAGGTAAAGGGAGATAAGGGTTGCTTGACCTACTGTTGGTTTTCAACCAAAACATCTCTTGATTTTCCCAGACATGTCCACTTTTATTCTCTACCCAGAAACTTTATCAGGAGAAAGAAAGAGGGTTTTGGCTGGTTAAAGGTGTCTGTCTGTTCAAAGAGAAGGAGAAAGAAAAATAATTCTAATGGAGTTGCCAGATTTCCAGAAGTCCCAGGCACATGGCCATTGCACATGGCAGATTGACTATGAGACACATAAAGCAGGATGTTGGGGTATCCTAGATGTACTGGACTTCTTAAACAGGCCCTGTAGGGTTATTCTGAACATGGACTCACCACCAAAACAACTCGTACTCCAGAGTGCGGAGGCATCATATGCATTGTCCTAGCAGATGTTTGGAGGCTCTTCCAAAGGATGACAGAAAGGTGCAGACTCCCAGGTGCTGCTCTGTTGAGAACTGTTTCTCCTGTGCAGTCTACAGTCACAAAGAGTTATTGCAGAGTCCCTTGCAGAGCCTGAATGCCATCACTCACTTACTTCAAATTGCTTCAAATATCATATTGCTTCAAATATCAACCACTTATTAGAAGCTAAACTATAAATTAAAACTCTAATGCTAACTTTTTGGCAAATAGTATGTTTACCTACCAAGGGTCTTATCGTGGGACTTAGGATGGACAGAGTATTATAGCCCATTTTTATGAGGAGTAAGAAACACAAAGATTGTGCCCAAGAAGTGTAAGAGAGAGGCTAAAAAAGAAGAAAACAAATAGTGCCTCAGTGTATCTACAAGCATGAGAGCGCATAGATAAAGCATTCTCTCAGTAGACAGCAGCCTGACAGATAACTAGGAAAGGAAATTGTATTACAGCTTAGCTAATTGCTTTTCATCAAGAAATATTAAATAGTTTCTCCTACATATGAGGAGACTGAAGCAAAGAACAGGGAACGGACTCCTTCAAGGTGACCCACTAAGTGAAGCGACAGAGATAAGAATAGACTCCGCTTCCCAAATCCTCACACAGACCTGCAAATATCCATCCCTTGTGCAATCACCTTAACAAGGCTAAGGACACCTCAAGGTCACTGCAGGGAACTAAAGGTGACTTGAAAGATAGTACTGTGACTATTATGGCACATGGCTCAGGGATTTATTTCAGGGATCACCATGAAAAAGGACATCCCAGGATAAACATGTGATTAAAATAAGAGTGGACTGTAGTACATTAACACATGAAAAATGTAGAAGAATATGGAACAAATGCACTGTAGAGTGTGAACCTCTGTCGGGTTGACTTGACCTGCTACAGGGGAAAGTTGCAGATAAGGCTAACACCAGAGGCAATGTAGGCCCACTGATCAATGAGGTGGGTGCTCTGGTGACAGAGGATACAGAGAAGGCAGAGTAACTGAATGCCTTCTTTGTCTCTGTCTATACCGCTGGAGGCTGTCCTGAGGAGCCCCGTACCCCTGTAGCCCCGGAGAAAGTCAGGACAAAGGAGGAGTTTCTTCTGGTAGATGAAGACTGGGTTAAGGAG